>CAUDMG010003038.1:170000-252500 GCA_958450375.1 Homarus gammarus | reverse complement strand
GGGGTGAGTACAGACTAGTCTGTACTCACCCCTGAAGATGTGAATTACACGAAAGCGCTTGGGAACTTCGTGTTTTCTTCTTTCCTTGTGGTTATCAGCATATATATATATATATATATATATATATATATATATATATATATATATATATATATATATATATATATATATATATATATATATATACAGTCAATCCTCATATTACGCGGTTAATGTAACCCGGAGGGTCCCACGGAAAGTGAGGAACGCGTAAAGTGAACAACATAACATATGGGATTAATTGAAATGGAGTCCAAGCCAATCCCCAAACTCCACTTTTTGACGACACACAACTATGTTGTAGCAAAAATTTTATCTTAACTTTATGATGGTATGAAAAAACAAGTAATATAGAAGAGGTTAGGTTTGGAAAGATAAAGGTTAACATAGGAAAAATGAAGGTTACCTTAGAGAAACTAAAAGTTAGGTGGAACACTTACGGTAGTAGAAGAGATGGGTCGGCATATGGGGATGGAGGCTGGTTCCGAGGCAGAGGGCATATTACTGGCCCTCAGGTGAATCACCATTACTAGGTGAATCATCATCACTGTCACTTACAGTTGTCAGGGCTTCCCTGACAAATCCCTCAAAGTCAACTTCACTGTCACTATCACTGGCTTGGGCTGGCTGTGGTGGGTTGCGGGTGAAGAAATCTGTTATGCTTTGCTGACGGCTGGCGTTGATGTTGTCGTGATACACCTTGATGTACGGCTCCATAGCCTGCACCAGCCGGTTATGGAAGACTTCATAGCGGTCATCGTCATTGTCGCGGGAAAGGAAGGACTTCATCTTCTCTGCACACTCCATGGCACCCTTAATATCACTATGAGGTAAATTGTGTTCTTCGGAGAATGACGCACCTTCTTCCTCCTCTTCAATGACGTGTTCTTCTTCCAACATCTCGTCGGCAGTCGCTTCAGGATTTCTGATCACCTCCAGGATGTCGTCGTTGGTGGTCTCGGAGAAGCCTGGAACTGTAACAGTCTGCGCAGCTTCTCTGGCAAGGTCCACTGCTACTGCAACAGTCTGAACCTCACCAGTCACAGATTGACTCCTCCTCTCACCTGGTATTCCATGCAACACATGTCTCCATGCGTGACGAATTGTAGCAATAGACAGCTGATCCCATGACTCCACCAAGATGTCCACAACTTTCTTGATGTTAAATACTCTCCAGAATTGTTTGAAAAGTATTTTTTGCTGTTCTAACCGTTGTTCCTCATCTTCGTCGCTCTTGCTATCGGTGGTGGTGTCACTCAGGTCACGCAACTTTTCACTGGTGTTGGTGTAGTCGTTCAGGAGCTGGAATTTTTTTGTTGAGAATGCAGCTTTCACATTGCAAATCAGCTCCTGGACCATGGGCTGGATTAAAGACGTAGTGTTGGGAGGAAGGAAGACCACTTTTACGTTGAGGTGACGATCTAACAGTAGGGGCGAGTGTCCTGGTGCGTTGTCCAGCAGCAACAAAATATTAAATGGGACATTCTGTTGCTCACAGAATTTCTTTACATCGGGAACAAAACAGTCATCAAACCAGGAGAGGGACAGTGTAGAGAACATCCATGCCTTACGTGCTGTCAGCCAGTGGACATTTAGCTTGGTCATGTCCATGCTCTTGTAGGCGTGCGGCTTGCGGGCTGTGTGGATCACTGATAACTTGAGCTTACAGGTACCGGAGGCATTGGTCACACACTGAGACCATGAGTCTAGGACTCTAGGAGATACCTAGAGGAACATTTTATCTCCCTTATTACGGGTGTATGTTGAGTTGGGTGGAGCATGGTTCACGAGTATTGGTGGACCCAGTAACATATTAATAATAGTGAATATATTTGGGTGTAGTTAATACCATTTCTCAATTACTGATATTATCCTGACGTGTGTAGTTTAATATTTCTTAAACAATTTTGATAGTATTGTGAGCCAATCAGACCTTGTACAGTTGAGAGAAGCTTTAGCTTCCCGTTAGCAAGAGGGTTTCACTAAGCTGCTCGAGACATGTGGTGTTGTGAGCCGAGGTAGAGGAGAGCTGATGACCCCAACGATCGTCCCGTCGTCAGCTGGGCACCCAGACGGCTAGGTTCCCTCAAGAGATCCTTTGATACCCCGCCAAACAGTGACAGGCCTACACTGATCGGTCCAATGGCGACAATCGCCACCCTCAATCATCAACGGCAGTCAAACTCCGGTCAACTCCGGTAAAACTCCGGTCAAGTGGGTTCTGACGGAAACCCTGAAATGAACTCACTGTTAGCTCTTGTTAACTTTACCACTGCCCTATCTAACCCTGTCTGAGATCGAATGAGACTTTACTTGTTTTACTGCAATAGTGCAACACAGGTGACTAGGCCACGTGACTATTTCTGTGACGGACGCGCAGGGACGTCTTGTTTGTCTGAATGCTTCTCCGTGACTGAGGGAGAGCCAGCGTCGCGTCTCTCCAAGGCGCTAGCTTAGGCCTACGTGAAATATTTTCCGCCTAACTAATAACTCCTTGGGACACCCATAACATTATTCAGACTGATAAACGATCTATAATAATTTCAAATTCAATAATAGTCCCTTAACTTCATGAATTGCATCATTATTAATTCGGCAAATAACATTTAATATCATATAGGCCTAGTTCCACAACCTCCCACTATGTGCGGGGAGCGCTCTCTTCCCTCAGACGACCTTGAACGCTCAGCATCGCTAATGGCGGGGCATTTGAAATTACTCTGAAATTTCTGAATATTACATATATATATACAGTAGTACCCCGATTTACGCGGTCAATTGAACCCACAGGGTACCGCGTTAAGTGAAATCCGAGTAAATGGAACAACAGAACATATGAGATTTATTCCAATAGAGACTGGCCCGACCCCGAAACTCTACTTTTTCGGACACAATACCTATGTTCTAGTACAAATAACATCTTAATTTTATGATGGTACATGCACACAATTAATACTTAAGAGAAATACAGTCGCCAAGTTAATGTCCATTCAAATAATGGACTCAACTCCCTCCCCCTCTTCTCACACTACACTGCTGGCTCTTCCCTCTCTGAGCAATTTTGGGGGGAAAACCACTAGATTTTATTAAATAATACCTCAAACTAAAGTTAGGATAATATAATTGACATTGCTGGATTCCTTGTAAGACCAGAAATATTTTGAATATAAATGTCATATATTTTGCACAATAGATAACATATTTACTCAGAGTAAACATTATATCTAAAATTTGTATGTCTAATGCAAAATCTATGATGTTTATATTCAAAATGATCATCAAATTGTAAGAATTCCAGCAATGTAAATTATACAGGTAGTCGTCGACTTACGACCTAGATTGGTTACGGCCGCCCGGTCGTAAGTTGATCTGGTCGTAAGTCGGCCTATGTTATAATTACCTTACGTATATTATAATGTGTAATGATAATATAATCATCTTTAAGTCATATTTTATAAACATTTTCTTTGTTCATTATTGTTACGGTCGTCAGGTTTAAGTAAATCACTGCATGCTACAGTACAATTTAATTACCTTACGTATATTATAATGTGTAATGATAATATAATCATCTTTAAGTCATATTTTATCAACATTTTCTTTGTTCATTATTGTTACAGTCGTCAGGTTTAAGTAAATCACTGCATACTACAGTACAATTGGTTTATTATTTACACAACATACAAAAAAAAAAAATACAGGTGCAAAACATATAAAACATTTTAGTTGCAAAACATCTTGGGGGGGGGGGGGGTGGTGGTTCAAGAAAAATTTCCAAGACAAAAGAAAGGCACAAGGCAAACAGACACGGAGGGAAGTGTGCTGTACCAGCGAGCGTGTTTGTAATTGAGCGCGGGGATGCGCGCGGCTCCAGCTCCCGGCAGCGCCAGGAGGCTGGGGCCAAAACTGTCGTACTGCCGGTCGTAAAGTCGAACAGACGTAAGTCGCATAGGTCGTAAGTCGACGACTACCTGTATTCTGGCCGGGTAATTTGTATGAATTTTATGAGCTAAAACAAATATCTTCAGTTAATAAAAAAAAAAAAATATTCTTCACAGGGTAACAGATGGTCGGTCGGACCCTCCCTACCAGATGTGTGGGAAAACCAGAATATTTACCTTTTTAGTAATATATAATACCTCAAACTAAAGTTAGGATAATATAATTGACAATGCTGGATTCCTTGTAAGACCAGGTATATTTTGAATGTAAATGTCATGTATTTTGCACAAAAGATAACATATTACTCAGAGTAAACATTGTCTAAAATTTGTATGTCTAATGCAAAATCTATGATGCTTATATTCAAAATTATCATCATATTGTAAGAATTCCAGCAATGTAAATTATATTCTGGCCGGGTAATTTGTATGAATTTTATGAGCTAAATAAAAAAAAAAAATATTATACTTCACCGAGTATATGAGTAGATGAACCGCGTTAAGTGAAAGTTCGTTTCTGGCGAGGTACCGCATATATGAGAAATCGAGTTAAGTGAAACCGCGTAAAGCGGGGTAATACTGTGTATACATATATATATACAGTGGCGTAGCTAGAGTGTGTGCCGCCCGAGGCGGCCCTTGAGTTTGCCGCCCCGCCCCCCCCCCCACCCGTGCCCCCACAAAAAATACATATTGCACAGTGACTTACTCTTATATATATATATATATATATATATATATATATATATGCTGATAACACCTACAGTGATTTACTTGCATATATATATATATATATATATATATATATATATATATATATATATATATATATATATATATATATATATATATATATATATATATATATATATATATATTAAATAGTTTGTGTACCATTATAATATTACTGTACTTTCACATACTCAAATATAGTATGCTTAAAATACACACCAAACATACTTAAACTTTATAAGTTAATCCTTGTCGTGTCTGACCTAACACCTGACCCACACCACATGAGCTCACTGGCGTACTTGTTTGAAGTTGTTTCCTTAATCCTCAACAGGCTACAAGTTGTGTGTGTGGCAGGGGGGGGGGGGGGGGCGCATAGCAAGGGTGTAGCTCATGACATGGCCGTGATGATGTGGGTCAGGTGTTAGGTCAGACACGACAAGGATTAACTTGCCGCCGATACAAAGGGATGGATTAACGTCTCCAGTAGCTGCAGATATGGGTGATGAGCAGACCCAAAAGTGCCGCTCGGGGCGGACCACCCCCCTAGCTACGCTAGTGTGAATATATATATATATATATATATGCAAGTAAATCACTGTAGGTGCGCGTGATCTAGGTATATGCTGATAACCACCAGGAAAGAAGAAAACACGAAGTTCTCAAGCGCTTTCGTGTAATTCACATCTTCAGGGGTGAGTACAGACTAGATAGAGTAATGCAAAACAAGATGAATATATACAGAGGAGGGTGAGACCAGGTCCACAATGGTCAGGTAATTAGGTAATGACCCTACTAATCTTTAAATGGCACACAACGGTTGGTGGTTGGGTCAGATGGGACAGTGACCCGCCCTCTCACCTGATCACAAATCTTCTTAATTACAAAGTTGTCCAGCTTGTACATGCCGTTACTCAAATTCATGTTGAATGCTTCGGTATGTTTAATAAGACTAGATTCTATGATGTTCCTACTATCAATTGAATTACATGGTAATATTGAGGAGGCATTATCCCAGTCAATGCAATGCTTGTTATCCCTCAAATGAACAAACAGAGCATTGGATTCCTGGCCTGTCCTAACACTGTATTTGTGTTGTTTAATTCTAGTTACAAGATCTTTACCTGTCTGGCCTAAGTAAAACATATTACATTCCTTGCAAGGAACTTTATAAATGCAACCAATTGTGTTGTTGGGGGAGTTCTTGATTAACATTTGTTTAACAGTGCATGAGTTTTTAAATGCCACATTGACGTTCCAAGATTTTAGCTGTGCCGGAATGTGTGAGAAATTTTTGTGAAATGGTAATATTAAGATATTCTTATGGTCATGGGTGGGCTTGGGATCAGTTCTATAAAAAGTTTTCTTAGTAATGTTTAAGCATTTGTCTATGAAAGATCTAGGGTATTTAAGGTTTGAGCCAATATTATATATATATTTGTATTCCTCATCGATGAATTCCGGACTGCAAATTCTCAAGGCACGTAAAAACATTGTTGTAAATACTGACTGTTTGACTTTATTATGGTGGGCAGAATAATAATGAATGTATGAACACACATTGGTTGGTTTTCTATAAATACTGAACTTAAAAGTGTTACCTATTCTGTGTATCAGACAGTCTAGGAATGGCAATTTACAGTCTTGCTCTAATTCCACAGTGAATTTGATCGAGGGGGCTAAGTTGTTAAGTTGTGGTAGGAAAACTTTTAGGTCCTCATTACATGGCCAGAGACATAATACATCATCAACATATCTAAACCAGACTGCTGAGGGTGGTAAAATATTACTTAATAGTTTCTTTTCAAAGAATTCCATATATAGGTTGCTTAATACAGGTGAGAGTGGATTACCCATTGCCATACCAAATTTTTGAGCATAATATTCCCCATTGAATTCGAATTTGCAATCCTTAATACATAGTTTGATGAGTTCGATGAAGTCGTCTTTCGAGACGGGCAGTGAAATGTTATCCAGGGAATCTATGAGGAACTCTAGTAAATCATCAACTGGGACCTTTGTAAAAAGTGACGTTACATCAAAGCTGACCAGTTTAAAATCATGATTAATGTGCAAGTTATTGAGTTTATCAACCAGATCCATATTATTCTTGATATTGGAGTTAGAAATGTTGCCAACTAGGGGGTTTAGTAAGGAAACTAACCATTTAGATAGTTTATAAGAGATTGACCCAACAGAGCTAATGATGGGTCTTGCTGGGTTATTGGGCTTGTGGGTCTTGATTAAACCGTACATGTAAGGCAGTGGAGGGGACGTTGAAGTAAGATGTTTAATGAGAGTAGCTTTGCCTCTCAATAGGGACTTAAGTTTTTTGTTGAACTGGGTGTTGACAGTGTTGAGAGGATTATTTATGAGTTTAGAATATGTTGTAGTGTCACATAAAAGGTCATTCATTTTTGAGATATAGTCATCTTTGTTTAAAATCACTACTGTGTTGGCTTTATCTGCTTTAGTGACATGTAGATCCTTATTTTTCTTAAGGGCTTGGAGTGCTTTGGTGAATCTTTCTGGACAGTTTGAAACACAAGGCTTGGACATAGATGCATACACAACACCTTTACACATGTTCACTTCTTCACTTGTCAAATTACTGAATTTCTCCAAATTCCAAAATGCTCTGGCTATGTCAACACTGTCGACTCCCTTGTTGGAACCATCAAAACTTAAACCATAGCCGAGGGCACACAAGGTATCATTGTCTAGTTGTTTAGAGGAGAGATTCACTACACAGTTGTTATTGGCATCCTTAGTCCAATCACTATTTCTAATAAGGAGTGCCAATTTGTGGTCTATCTTGGCTTGAAGATCAGAATGCTCACGTCTCAGGTTATCAAAACAGTAGTCCAACATGAACTTTTTCCAATAACTCGGTACGGTCATGTTAAAAGCGCGCTTTTTTTGTCTTACAATACGGAAGGCTTCATCCACTTCAATTTTCTTTATTTCAAAATGTTTCTTAAGGATGATTTCTTGGAACTCATCAAAGGGGCGGTCAGACATCTTCAGGACACGTTGTGGGAGGATTGATCTAGGCATAACTTTTTCACTGAGGCATGTCTGGAGAAATTTCAAACGTATTTTCAATTTGTGGGCCTTGATCATCGAAGAGGTGGTAATATTTTACCACCCTCAGCAGTCTGGTTTAGATATGTTGATGATGTATTATGTCTCTGGCCATGTAATGAGGACCTAAAAGTTTTCCTACCACAACTTAACAACTTAGCCCCCTCGATCAAATTCACTGTGGAATTAGAGCAAGACTGTAAATTGCCATTCCTAGACTGTCTGATACACAGAATAGGTAACACTTTTAAGTTCAGTATTTATAGAAAACCAACTAATGTGTGTTCATACATTCATTATTATTCTGCCCACCATAATAAAGTCAAACAGTCAGTATTTACAACAATGTTTTTACGTGCCTTGAGAATTTGCAGTCCGGAATTCATCGATGAGGAATACAAATATATATATAATATTGGCTCAAACCTTAAATACCCTAGATCTTTCATAGACAAATGCTTAAACATTACTAAGAAAACTTTTTATAGAACTGATCCCAAGCCCACCCATGACCATAAGAATATCTTAATATTACCATTTCACAAAAATTTCTCACACATTCCGGCACAGCTAAAATCTTGGAACGTCAATGTGGCATTTAAAAACTCATGCACTGTTAAACAAATGTTAATCAAGAACTCCCCCAACAACACAATTGGTTGCATTTATAAAGTTCCTTGCAAGGAATGTAATATGTTTTACTTAGGCCAGACAGGTAAAGATCTTGTAACTAGAATTAAACAACACAAATACAGTGTTAGGACAGGCCAGGAATCCAATGCTCTGTTTGTTCATTTGAGGGATAACAAGCATTGCATTGACTGGGATAATGCCTCCTCAATATTACCATGTAATTCAATTGATAGTAGGAACATCATAGAATCTAGTCTTATTAAACATATCGAAGCATTCAACATGAATTTGAGTAACGGCATGTACAAGCTGGACAACTTTGTAATTAAGAAGATTTGTGATCAGGTGAGAGGGCGGGTCACTGTCCCATCTGACCCAACCACCAACCGTTGTGTGCCATTTAAAGATTAGTAGGGTCATTACCTAATTACCTGACCATTGTGGACCTGGTCTCACCCTCCTCTGTATATATTCATCTTGTTTTGCATTACTCTATCTAGTCTGTACTCACCCCTGAAGATGTGAATTACACGAAAGCGCTTGGGAACTTCGTGTTTTCTTCTTTCCTGGTGGTTATCAGCATATACAGGTAGTCGTCGACTTACGACCTAGATTGGTTACGGCCGCCCGGTCGTAAGTTGATCTGGTCGTAAGTCGGCCTATGTTATAATTACCTTACGTATATTATAATGTGTAATGATAATATAATCATCTTTAAGTCATATTTTATCAACATTTTCTTTGTTCATTATTGTTACGGTCATCAGGTTTAAGTAAATCACTGCATACTACAGTACAATTGGTTTATTATTTACACAACATACAAAAAAAAAAAAATACAGGTGCAAAACATATAAAACATTTTAGTTGCAAAACATACAAACACATACAAACATACAAAAAACATCTTATTGGCCGCTGGTACTTGGCTGTGGATCGTCAATGTCGTCAGCTGGGGCAGCCTTTGGGGTAGCCGGAGGAGTTGTTTTTTTCATGAACATGGTGAGCTTTGTCTGAATTGTTCGTTTCTTCTTCTCCTCGTAAATTTCTTGATACGGACGAAACGAATTGCGTGCCATCCGCTCAATCCTTGCAAATCGTTCGATGTTTGGGTCCATTCCTTCAAAATGGGCAAGAAGTTTATTCAGTAGAGATAAACCTTCTGATAATCCCTTAGTGGCAGGCTGAGGAGTAGATGAAGACAGTTTCCTCTTGGTAGACATCTTGGGGGGGTGGTGGTTCAAGAAAAATTTCCAAGACAAAAGAAAGGCACAAGGCAAACAGACACGGAGGGAAGTGTGCTGTACCAGCGAGCGTGTTTGTAACTGAGCGCGGGGATGCGCGCGGCTCCAGCTCCCGGCAGCGCCAGGAGGCTGGGGCCAAAACTGTCGTACCGCCGGTCGTAAAGTCGAACAGACGTAAGTCGCATAGGTCGTAAGTCGACGACTACCTGTATATATATATATATATATATATATATATATATATATATATATATATATATATATATATATATATATATTCACAATATTTTATAATCGCAGTCATGTACTGAATATTCCATGTAAAAAAAATAAATTTTAAATTAATTATTTATAGTGCGGTCGACTTCCAACACAAAGACAGCTATAAATAGCCTTCTTATCACCCCTCCATCTCTTACCTTCTGTTCTGAGAGAGGTCTTGGTAAATAACCTTTGTTTGTTTATTTTCATTGTTTGTCTAATGTATCATGTTGTATCAAAGTAATATTACTAAAAGTTTTAGGCAGCTACCAAACAGGGAGATTCTAATGCCTGGGAAGATATTGGAAGCACAATGTACAGTATTGTCTAATGGTAGACCCTACTTCCATATGGCATCACGAAAATTGTGACCAAGTCTTAGGTTGCTGATTTATCTTTCTGCCTCATTTATACAATTGCAGAGTTTCAATTGTTTCTCTTCCTTTGACAACACAACATACATACAATATGATGTTTCTAACCTCTGATCTTTTTTCCATTTATTTATGGTTAGTTTTTTAAAAAAATGCCAATTCACTTCAAGTATTGGCATCAAATTTTACCGGCTGGTGTACACTAGTGACTCACTTAAGCGTCAGTTATTTAATTGGAACTAATGTTGGTGTGAGTAAAATATTTCCATTTACTTGAAATAGATTTGCCAATTTATTTGTTTATTTATTTATTTATAATATACTGTAATACATAAAACACACTGCAAGTACCGTATTTTCTTTAATTTATATACTAGTTTCGCGAAAAAGGGAGGCTACTATTATACCTGGTAGGTGAAGTTGACCAGAAATTTATGGTGATCATTAAGGACCAAACTCCGAATCCAGAATCCATGACGTGACTTCTGTTCATCATTTTCATCCTAAATTTACCATTGTCAGAAGTTTCAAGAATTAACGCAGTCATTTACTGAATATTCTTTGTAAAAAAATTAAATTTAAATTAATTATTTATAGGAGATAAGTATTATGATCAGTAAATGTACAAATATGCATTACTGACCACCTCCGAACACAAGGACGGCTAAAAATAGCCACAGGCGGTCACAGTCAAGGTCACTTTCCCTTTCTTGTCACTGGCAAATGGGGGAGGGGGGGGGGGTGATGACAGCAGCTGTGTTTATTACCGGGGTATATTGTTCTTTTACGGTATGTTAGACTGGTTTATAACACATTTTTATTATTTTACTATACCGGTAATCTTCATTTTAATCCAGCTTCCCAAACGTAAGTTTCAGTATAAAATAATTAGTGGTAGGACCTTGTGAGTGGTTTACCATGTTTCCATCACCACTCTTGACGCGCTAAACCGCAATATTTAAGAGGTAAGAATTTTAATTCTGGTGCTTAAGACGACCCCCTAACATACATACATACATACATATATATATGGAAGTAAATCACTGTAGGTGCGCGTGATCTAGGTATATGTGAATTACACGAAAGCGCTTGGGAACTTCGTGCTTTCTTCTTTCCTTGTGGTTATCAGCATATATATATATATATATATATATATATATATATATATATATATATATATATATATATAGTATTACCCCGCCTAACGCGGTTTCACTTAACACGTTTTACCATATACGCGGTGCCTCGCCAGAGCTGAACTTTCACTTAACACGGATTTTATCCACATATACGCGGTGAGTGTCCGGCTCAAGACGCTATTTTTAGATTTGCCCCACCCGTCACCCTGCCTGACTGCCTGTTTTAGCTCAAAAAAGTCATACAAATTACCCGGCCAGAATATAATTTACATTGCTGGAATTCTTATAATTTGGTGATCATTTTGAATATAAACATCATATATTTTGCATTAGACATACAAATTTTAGATAAAATGTTTTCTCTTGAGTAAATATGTTATCTTTTGTGCAAAATATATGACATTTATATTCAAAATATTCCTGGTCTTACAAGGAATCCAGCAATGTCAATTATATTATCATAACTTTAGTTTGAGGCATTAATTATTACAAAAGTTAAATATTCTGGTTTCCCCACACATCTCCTTGGGACGGTTGGTGGGGGGTGGGGGGGACCGACCGACCATCTGTTAACCCGTGAAGAATATTTTTTTTTTTTTTTAAACTGAAGATATTTGTTTTAGCTCATAAAATTCATACAAATTAACCGGTCATAATATAATTTACATTGCTGGAATTCTTATAATTTGGTGATCATTTTGAATATAAACATCATATATTTTGCATTAGACATACAAATTTTAGATAAAATGTTTTCTCTAGTAAATATGTTTTCTTTTGTGCAAAATATATGACATTTATATTCAAAATATTCCTGGTCTTACAAGGAATCCAGCAATGTCAATTATATTATCCTAACTTTAATCTGAGGTATTATTTAATGCAAAATGTTAAAATTTATTTTTTTCACCCACTCTTCTCTTGAAGGGAGGAGTGGTGGGGGGGGGGGGAGGGTTGGGACTGACCGCGCGGTTGGAAGAGGGGGGAGGCAAGGTGGGGTACTTTGATTGACAGATAGTGTCCTGAAGAATATTTTTTTTTTTATTAACTGAAGATATTTGTTTTAGCTCATAAAATTCATACAAATTACCCGGCCAGAATATAATTTACATTGCTGGAATTCCTACAATTTGGTGATCATTTTGAATATAAACATCATATATTTTGCATTAGACATACAAATTTTAGATAAAATGTTTTCTCTAAGTACATATGTTATCTTTTGTGCAAAATATATGACATTTATATTCAAAATATTCCTGGTCTTACAAGGAATCCAGCAATGTCAATTGTATTATCCTAACTTTAGTTTGAGGTATTGTTTATTAAAATTTAGTCTAATGCAAAATCTATGATGTTTATATTCAAAATGATCATCATATTGTAAGAATTCCAGCAATGTAAATTATATTCTGGCCGGGTAATTTGTATGAATTTTATGAGCTAAAACAGGCAGGCAGGCAGTCAGGCAGGGTGGTGGGTGGGGCGAATCTAAAAATAGCTCTCGCGCCGGACACTCTGGACACTCTGCGCGTATACGTGAAATCGCGCTAAGTGAAACCGTGTTAAGCGGGGTAGTACTGTATATACAGTATATATATATATATATATATATATATATATATATATATATATATATATATATATATATATATATATATATATATATATATATATATATATATATATATGCAAGTAAATCACTGTAGGTGCGCGTGATCTAGGTATATGCTGATAACCACCAGGAAAGAAGAAAAAACGAAGTTCCCAAGCGCTTTCGTGTAATTCACATCTTCAGGGGTGAGTACAGACTAGAGAGAGTAATGCAAAACAAGGTGAATATATACAGAGGAGGGTGAGACCAGGTCCACAATGGTCAGGTAATTAGGTAATGACCCTACTAATCTTTAAATAGCACACAACGGTTGGTGGTTGGGTCAGATGGGACAGTGACCCGCCCTCTCACCTGATCACAAATCTTCTTAATTACAAAGTTGTCCAGCTTGTACATGCCGTTACTCAAATTCATGTTGAATGCTTCGGTATGTTTAATAAGACTAGATTCTATGATGTTCCTACTTTCAATTGAATTACATGGTAATATTGAGGAGGCATTATCCCAGTCAATGCAATGCTTGTTATCCCTCATGTAACTCCACAATGAAAACGTGGATAAGATAAATCTTGATAAAATCACACGGGAGAATGGAAACAACGGAGTACCTTAGCTTTCGTCTTTATTCAAGACATCTTCAGAGGCCTCTGAAGATGTCTTGAATAAAGACGAAAGCTAAGGTACTCCGTTGTTTCCATTCTCCCGTGTGATTTTATCAAGATATATATATATATATATATATATATATATATATATATATATATATATATATATATATATATATATATATACTGTATATATATATATACATATATATATATATATATATATATATATATATATATATATATATATATATATATATATATACATATCAGTGGCGTGTATTCATAAGAAGCAAGGTAAGCATTGCTTACCCTATAACAATGATTCCCTTCCAAATAAAAATATCTTATTTAATTAACATATTATTTAATTCAATCGTGTATAGCATTGTGCATTTTTTTTTGTCCCAGTTAATTTGTGAAACTTGCAAGATGGGCATTTTCGGTTTGAAAATCTATCCCTCAAGTACGCAATATTCCACTGCAGTACCCTCGTTCCCCCACGCTCACAGCGTCAATGGTATGACATTGCCAGACGTAAGATGAGAACAAATAATTTAACTTATGTTACTCCCCTTTTTCTAAACCCATGTAAATAAGGTTCAGATCAATTTAATAAGCTGTAGAAAGCATTCTGATGCTGGAATGTCCCCTCAATAATATTTGTTATTATCACTCAGTATAATTAATTGTGCTAGAAATTTGGACAACGTAAGCACAGCGTCCTCCCTGGTCCCTCTCCCCCACCCCCTATACTCGCTGCCAGCAGCACCGCAGCATTACCAGTTCATTAATTTTTTTTTCAATGATAAATTCGTATCCGTAAATAATAATTATCTGACCTTTTTTATGTTTCACAGTTTCGTAGACTATTGGACTCATTATCATAGTACTTGAATAATGTCATTGTCATTTTGGAATAATATAATAAATTAATAATGGCTATAAACTTTTTTCGAATTGATAGATTTTGTTTTGAAAGAGATGGTATCACTGTATGAGGCTACGGTCTATGTCAACACTCAACGTAAGAAATTCAGTTGACTTTCAGAGGTCATGATGTGTGAGTGCGACGCATTTATTTGGATTAATATACACCCAAACTGAAAATGCAGTCGCAGCAGGAGGAGCAAAGTTCAGCATGTGCATGCACTGTATGCGATCTACTAAAGAATTCTTTTAGATCTCGTGACTTTACAAGTAAGAAAGTTATTGTGGAAAATGGCAGGCATATTCCTAAATTGAGCATTAGCTTAAAAGTAAAAAACTGTGTTCGAAAATTTAACAATCAAATGTACATGATCAATGACTGGCTTGCTGGATGTTCTAGTGCACAAAGAGTTTATTGTTGGGCATGTCTTCTTTTTTCAAATGATAAAAATGTATGGAATACTTACGGATATAATGATTTGTCAAATGTACATAAGGCAGTAAAAAAGCACAGCCTATCAGAAAGTCACTTGCAGGCTGTAATATCTGAAAAAACTTTTGGTACAGTAAGGATTGACTATATGTTGAGTGATCAAAAGAGAGTTCGTGACAATCAACATAATCAGCTTGTTAAAAGGAACAGAGAAATCATGAGATCTTACCAGCGTCATTTGCTTACCCTAGCATTTTTCTCACGACACGCCACTAATATATATATATATATATATATATATATATATATATATATATATATATATATATAATATATATATATAAATATATATACAGTTCGTCCCCGAATTACGTACATCCGAATTACGTACAAACGGCCGATACGTACATCGGTTTCTGAAGTCTTTAATTGCAAAAATATTGTCTTAAAAGGGCGAGCAATTTTTAAATTTGGCGGGCGAGCCAGCCGCACCGCGCCGCCACTATCACTGACCATGCAGACGACACGCTAGACGCACCAAAACAACACGTGTGGTCATTGTGCATACAGTACTTCTCCTGTGAATTTCTGCCCTATTTTGTACACTTTACTCTGTGTGCAATGACTGGTGTAAAGCGTAAGAGTGGTGAAGCCAGTGGGAGTGCTACGAAACGTCAAGCAATCTCACTAGAGGTAAAAATGGACATAATAAAACTGCTTGAAAGTGGTGAAAAGTTGACCAATGTTGCCCGCAAATTTAACCTGAGTCGGTCAACTGTTAATACAATTGATAAGGGCAAAGAAAAGATCAAGGAACATGTGAAATCTGCAGTGCCAATGCAATCTACGATTATAACTAAAAGAAGAGGGAAGGTTCTGGAAGAAATGGAAAAATATCTTGCACTGTGGATCGAGGACTGCACACAAAAACGTAAGACTCTGTGTCTCAGTATGATTCAGGAGAAAGCCCTAAGTCTTTTCAACGACCTAAAGAAAGATCACCCTGATGATACTGACATTCAATGCTAGCAATGGGTGGTTTAACCGATTCAAGGTGCGAAATAAGCTGCATAATGTTCGAGTGACTGGTGTGGCGCCGAGTGCTGATTGGAAAACAGCACAGGATTTTCCAAAGAAACTCGCGGAAATTATCGAGTTACGTACATTTCGAGTTAAGTACAACCTTTTGGTCCCCATTATGTACGTAACTTGGGGACTTACATGCTGATAACCACAAGGAAAGAAGAAAACACGAAGTTCCCAAGCGCTTTCGTGTAATTCACATCTTCAGGGGTGAGTACAGACTAGAGAGAGTAATACAAATCAAGGTGAATATATACAGAGGAGGGTGAGACCAGGTCCACAATGGTCAGGTATTAGGTAATGACCCTACTAATCTTTAAATAGCACACAACGGTTGGTGGTCAGGTCAGATGGTCAAGTGACCCGCCTTCTCACCTGATCACAAATCTTCTTAATTACAAAATTGTCCAGCTTGTACATGCCGTTACTCAAATTCATGTTGAATGCTTCGGTATGTTTAATAAGACTAGATTCTATGACGTTCCTACTATCAATTGAATTACATGGTAATATTGAGGAGGCATTATCCCAGTCAATGCAATGCTTGTTATCCCTCAAATGAACAAACACAGCATTGGATTCCTGGCCTGTCCTAACACTGTATTTGTGTTGTTTAATTCTAGTTGCAAGATCTTTACCTGTCTGGCCTAAGTAAAACATATTACATTCCTTGCAAGGAACTTTATAAATACAACCAATTGTGTTGTTGGGGGAGTTCTTGATTAACATTTGTTTAACAGTGCATGAGTTTTTAAATGCCACATTGACGTTCCAGGTTTTTAGCTGTGCAGGAATGTGTGAGAAATTTTTGTGAAATGGTAATATTAAGATATTCTTATGGTCATGGGTGGGCTTGGGATCAGTTCTATAAAAAGTTTTCTTAGTAATGTTTAAGCATTTGTCTATGAAAGATCTAGGGTATTTAAGGTTTGAGCCAATATTATATATATATTTGTATTCCTCATCGATGAATTCCGGACTGCAAATTCTCAAGGCACGTAAAAACATTGTTGAAAATACTGACTGTTTGACTTTATTATGGTGGGCAGAATAATAATGAATGTATGAACACACATTGGTTGGTTTTCTATAAATACTGAACTTAAAAGTGTTACCTATTCTGTGTATCAGACAGTCTAGGAATGGCAATTTACAGTCTTGCTCTAATTCCACAGTGAATTTGATCGAGGGGGCTAAGTTGTTAAGTTGTGGCAGGAAAGCTTTTAGGTCCTCATTACATGGCCAGAGACATAATACATCATCAACATATCTAAACCAGACTGCTGAGGGTGGTTATCAGCATATACCTAGATCACGCGCACCTACAGTGATTTACTTGCATATATATACATACATACATACAGTATTACCCCGCTTTACGCGGTTTCACTTTACGCGATTTCTCATATACGCGGTGCCTCGCCACAACCGAATTTTCACTTTCCGCCGTTCATCTACCCATATACGCGCAGAGTGTCCGGCTCGACACTATTTTTAGATTCGCCCCACCCGCCTGGGCAAGCCGCGCGGTAAGGTTGCGCAGTGCATGTCTCTGTTGCGTTATCACTGACGTCATATGACGTATTGGACTGTGATTGGCCATGCATCCCTACCCCCCTCTGCTGCTAGCTGTAATTGGTTTAAAGTAACATGACGTGTCCACCCGGGGAGGGAGGGAGGGAGGAAAGACAACGCTTGACCTAGCCGCGGCAGTTTCATCCCTCCAGGCCACACCGTGTATACGTGCATCCATTGTTCTGTGAAATGGCTTCCGCCAGACCACCGCCACCAGAGAGAAACCTTTCCTTACCTGGACCCAGCCGCCCTAAGCTACGAAGTGAAATACCAGATCATTCAAGATTTGGAGAAAGGAACACGTCAAGCTGATCTCGCGCGCCAGCATGGAGTGAACGAATCTACGATTCGTACTATTAAGAAGGATGCAGCCAAGATCAAAGAGCACATGGCAATCACAAAGTCTGCAGGTGCTTCAATGATCAAGTATTCCCAGAACAAGGTGCTGCTAAAGGTGGAAAATTTGCTGGTGAGTTACTTGATTCGTCAGGCGCGACGCAACATGGCGGTGGACACGCGATCCGTTCAAGAGTATGCACGTGAACTGTACACAGCAGTGTCACGTAAGATGGGAATAGCAGAGCCCAAACCCTTCAATGCTTCCTCTGGTTGGCTGCATAGGTTTAAGAAGAGGAACAATATCACCAACATCAACATTGGTGGTGAAGAAGCGAGTGCTGACCGTGTGGCGGCTAGAGATTTTCCTCCGTTCTTACGTGAGGTTATGGAGGAAGGGCAGTTCACTGACGACCAGGTGTTCAACATGGACGAATCCGGCCTTTTTTGGAAAAAGCTGCTTACCAAGACCTTCGTTGCCCCGTCTGCCAGCAAGGTTCGGGCTCGGAAGTTGCAGAAGGAGCGCATCAACGTCCTCTTTACCACAAATGCCTCCAGTACCTGTAAACCAAAGTTATCGGTGATTCACACAGCCCGCAAGTCGCACGCCTACAAGAATATGGACTTGAACAAGCTTAATGTCCACTGGCAAACCGCACGTAAGGCGTGGATGTTCTCTGCTCTGTCCCTCTCCTGGTTTGACGACTGTTTCGTTCCAGACGTCAAGAAATTCTGCGAGCAACAGAATGTTCCATTCAACATTATGTTGCTCCTTGACAATGCACCGGGACACTCGCCCCTAATTATGGATCGTCACCCCAACGTAAAAGTGGTCCTCCTTCCTCCCAACACTACGTCATTAATCCAGCCCATGGACCAGGAATTAATCTGCAATGTTAAAGCTGCATACTCGTCAAAGAAATTCAAGCTCCTGAACGACTCTACCAACACCAAGGATGAGTTGCATAAGCTGGGTGACACCGACAGCGTGAGTAAAAGCGACGAGGACAAGGAACAAGAGGTGGTGACTCAAGAAGTTCTCGTCAAACAGTTTTGGAAGAAATTTAATGTCAAACAAGCTGTAGATTTCTTGGTGGAGGCATGGGATCAGCTGTCTATTGCTACGATTCGTCACGCATGGAGGCATGTGTTGCATGGCATACCAGGTGAGAGGAGGAGTCAACCTGTGACTGGTGAGGTTCAGTCTGTGACAGTGGCATTGGACCTTGCAAGAGAAGCTGCGCACAGTATTACAGCTGAAGGCTTCTCCGAGACCACTAACGAAGACATCCTGGAGGTGATCAGAGATCCTGAAATGACTGCCGACGAGATGTTGGAAGATGATCACATCAGTGAAGAGGAAGATGGTGCGTCAATCTCCAAGGAACACAAGTTAACGCATAGTCATATTACGGGTGCCATCGAGTGTGCAGAAAAATTGAAGCTCTTCCTTTCCAACGACAATGACGATGACCGCTATGAAGTCTTCCATACCCGGCTGGTGTAGACTATGGAGCCGTACATCAAGGTGTATCAAGACAACATCAACACTAGCCGTCAAAAAAGCATTACCGAGTTCTTCGTTCGCAACCCACCACAGCCAGCCAGAGCCAGTGATAGTTACAGTGAAGGCGACTTTGAGGGATTTGTCAGGGAAGACCTGACAACTGTAACTGATAGTGATGGTGATGCACCTAGTAATGGTGATTCACCTGAGGGACAGTAATCTGCCCTCTGCCTCGGAACCAGCCTCCATCCCCGTATGCCGACCCATCTCTTCTACTAACGTAAGTGTTACACCTAACTTTTAGTTTTCCTAACCTAACCTTTATTTTTCCTAACTTAACCTTTATTTTTCCTAACTTAACCTCTTCTATATTACTTGTTTGTGCATACCATCATAAAGTTAAGATAAAATTTTTACTACAACATAGTTGTGTGTCGTCAAAAAGTGGAGTTTGGGGGTCGGGCCAGTCTCTATTGGAATTAATCCCATATGTTCTGTTGTTCCATTTACACGGATCTCACTTTCCGTGGTACCCTGTGGGTTCAATTGACCGCATAAATTGGGGTACTACTGTGTATATATACAGTCAACCCTCACTTTACGCGGTTAATGTAACCCACAGGGTACCGCAGAAAGTGAGAGAAAGTGAGAAACGCGTAAAGTGAATAACATAACATATGGGATTAAATGAAACAGAGACCAGCTGACCCCCAAACTCCACTTTTTCCAACACAATACCTATGTTCTAGTAAAAATAACATCTTAATTTTATGATGGTACATGCACACAATTAATACTTAAGAGAAATAGAGAAATACAGTCGCCAAGTTAATGTCCATTCAAATAATGGACTCAACTCCCTCCCCCTCTTCTCACACTACACTGCTGGCTCTTCCCTCTCTGAGAAATTTTGGGGGGAAAACCAGGTATAGTAATAAATAATACCTGAAACTAAAGTTAGGATAATATAATTGACATTGCTGGATTCCTTGTAAGACCAGGAATATTTTGAATACAAATGTCATATATTTTGCACAAAAGATAACATATTAACTCAGAATAAACATTATATCTAAAATTTGTATGTCTAATGCAAAATCTATGATGTTTATATTCAAAATGATCACCAAATTGTTAGAAGTCCAGCAATGTAAATTATATTCTGGCCGGGTATTTTGTATGAATTTTATGAGCTAAAACAAATATCTTCAGTTAATAAAAAAAAAAAATATTCTTCATTGTAACAGATGGTCGGTAGGTCGGTCCCTCCCTCCCTCCCTCCCCCCCCCCCCCCCCCCCCCCCCAATCGTCTCACCATATGTGTGGGAACACCAGAATATTTACCATTTTAGTAATAAATAATACCTCAAACTAAAGTTAGGATAATATAATTGACATTGCTGGATTCCTTGAAAGCCCAGGAATATTTTGAATACAAATGTCATATATTTTGCACAAAAAATAAAATATTTACTCAGAATAAACATTATATCTAAAATTTGTATGTCTAATGCAAAATCTATGATGTTTATATTCAAAATGATCACCAAATTGTAAGAAGTCCAGCAATGTAAATTATATTCTGGCTGGGTAATTTGTATGAATTTTATGAGCTAAAACAGGCAGTCAGGCAGGGTGGCGGGTGGGGCGAATCTAAAAATAGCTCTCGAGCCGGACACTCACCGCGTATATGTGGAAAAAACCTGCGTTAAGTGAAAGTTCAGCTCTGGCAAGGCACCGCGTATATGGTAAAACGCGCTAAGTGAAACCGCGTTAGGCGGGGTAATACTGTGTGTATATATATATATATATATATATATATATATATATATATAGATGTATATATATATATATATATATATATATATATATATATATATATATATATATATATACAGTTGGTCCTCCTATTACGCGGTCCCACAATCCGCGTTTCACCGTTAACGCGTTGCCTTGCCAGAACCTAACATCCTTACATTCCGCGGTCGTTCCCGCCATTGCGCGGAGTGTGTCCGGCGCGACGCTATTTTTAGATTTTCCCCACGCGCCACCCACGCGCCCGCCCGCCACCCACGCGCCCGCCTGCCCTCCCGCCTGCCTCTCCGTCCTCCTCCTCCCTCCGCCTGGGCAAGCGGCGCGGTAAGGTTGCGCAGTGTGTGTCTTTGTTACGTTATCACTGACGTCATATGACGTATCAGACCTGTGATTGGCCGTGCATCCCTACCCCCCTCTGCCGCTAGCTGTAATTGGCTCAAAGTATTATGACGTGTCCACCCGGGGGGGGGAGGGAGGGAGGGAGGGAGGAGAGACGACGCTTGACCTAGCCGCGCCAGTTTCATCCCTCAAGGCCACTCCGTGTAAACGCGCATCCATTGTTCCGTAAAATGGCTTCCGCCGGACCACCACCCCCAGAGAAAAACCTTTCCTTACCTGGACCCAGCGGCACTAAACCAAAGAAGACACGACATTCCTTAAGCTACAAGGTGAAGTATACCATCATCCAAGAGTTTGAGAAAGGAACAAGGCAGGTTGATTTGGCGCGCCAGCATGGCGTGAACGAATCTACGATCCGGACTATAAAAAAGGATTCAGCCAAGATAAAGGAGCACATGAAGATCACAAAGTCTACAGGTGCTTCTATGATCAAGTATTTTCACAACCAGGTGCTTCTCAAGACAGAAAAATTACTTGTGAGGAACTTGGTGCGTCAGGCGCGACAGAACATGGCGGTCGACACGCGCTCTGTGAAGGACTACGCACGTGAACTGTACATCGCAGTGGCACGAAAGATGGGAATTAGAGAGCCCAAACCCTTTAATGCTTCCTCTGGGTGGTTACAGAGGTTTAAGATCCGGAAAAACATCACCAATATAAACATTGGTGGTGAAGAAGCGAGTGCTGATCGTGCTGCGGCTCGGGAATATCCTCCATTTTTACGTGAGATTATGGAGGAAGGACAGTACAGTGACGACCAGGTGTTTAACATCGACGAATCTGGTCTTTTCTGGAGAAAACTACCTTCCAAGTCCTACATTGTGAAGAATGCCAGCAGGATTCGGGGCCGGAAAATGCAGAAGGAACGCATCACCGTCTTGTTTACCACCAATGCCTCCGGTACCTGTAAGCTCAAGTTATCAGTGATCCACACAGCCCGCAAGCCGCACGCCTACAAAACCATGGACATGACCAAGCTAAATGTCCACTGGCTGACAGCACGCAAGGCATGGATGTTCTCTACACTGTCCCTCTCCTGGTTTGATGACTGTTTTGTTCCCGATGTAAAGAAATTCTGTGAGCAACAGAATGTCCCATTTAATATTTTGTTGCTGCTGGACAACGCACCAGGACACTCGCCCCTACTGTTAGATCGTCACGCCAACGTAAAAGTGGTCTTCCTTCCTCCCAACACTACGTCTTTAATCCAGCCCATGGACCAGGAGTTGATTTGCAATGTGAAAGCTGCATTCTCAAGAACAAAATTCCAGCTCCTGAACGACTACACCAACACCAGGGAAGAGTTGCGTGACCTGAGTGACACCACCACCGATAGCAGGAGCGACGAAGATGAGGAACAACGGTTAGAACAGCAAAAAATACTCTTCAAACAATTCTGGAGAGTATTTAACATCAAGAAAGCTGTGGACATCTTAGTGGAGTCATGGGATCAGCTGTCTATTGCTACAATTCGTCACGCATGGAGACATGTGTTGCATGGAACACCAGGTGAGAGGAGGAGTCAATATGTGACTGGTGAGGTTCAGACTGTTGCAGTAGCAGTGGGCCTTGCCAGAGAAGCTGCGCAGACTGTTACAGTTCCAGGCTTCTCCGAGACAACCAACGACGACATCTTGGAGGTGATCAGAAATCCTGAAGTGACTGCCGACAAGATGTTGGAAGAAGAACACGCCAGTGAAGAGGAGGAAGAAGGTGCGGCAGTCTCCGAAGAACACAGTTTAAGTCATAGTGATATTAAGGGTGCCATGGAGTGTGCAGAGAAGATGAAGTCCTTCCTTTCCCGCGACAATGACGATGACCACTATGAAGTCTTCCATAACCGGCTGGTGCAGGCTATGGAGCCGTACATCAAGGTATATCACGACAACATCAACGCCAGCCGTCAGCAAAGCATAACAGATTTCTTCACCCGCAACCCACCACAGCCAGCCCAAGCCAGTGATAGTGACAGTGAAGTTGACTTTGAGGGATTTGTCAGGGAAGCCCTGACAACTGTAAGTGACAGTGATGATGATTCACCTAGTAATGGTGATTCACCTGAGGGCCAGTAATCTGCCCTCTGCCTGGGAACCAGCCTCCATCCCCGTATGCCGACCCATCTCTTCTACTACCGTAAGTGTTACACAAAATTTTTAGTTTTCTAACCTAATGTGAGAGGTTGGAGTCATAGACCACGTTCTTTATAGACTTTATTCTAACAGCGTCAGCTGGAGACTGGCAACAGGGCGCTGCCAAAGACAAGTCCCCAACTCAACATGGGAAAACATATCGTACGATGGTACAATCTTACATCTCCCCCCCAAGTTAAAAGGAAATGACAATGCACATTAAAACTAACAAAAGGAAAACAATGCATTCATAAAAACAGCAATAATGCAGGAAAAACCAGTCAAACAAAGGAAAAAAAAAACCTCTACACTACACTTCACCACGTAGTCCGTCAACCAGCCCGGAGGCCTACGGCCTCTCCTGGGCCTGGTCGCGCTCGACTGGGGAGGGGCCGAGGGCGCGGGTATGGAGGGCACAGCAGAAGGGGGACCAAGAGGCACAGCTTGGTGCACCATCGGAGTAGTAGGCACAGGTGTGGAGCCGTTTCGCAGGTGGCGTCTGTTGCGGATGGACACCCTGCCACTGCCACCCAACCTGACGGCATACTGCCTGTGAGGGCGGGCTTCCACCACTATGCCTGTCCTGTCCCAGAGCTTGGTAGCTGCGTCCTGCACACGCACCTGCGTGCCCACGACTAGGGGAGCCAGCTGGCGGGATACCTCCCTCCGCGACAGGACCCCATCCTGTGTTTCGGCCAAGCGCACCTCCCTCATAAGAAGTGCCCGCCGCCAGTGCTGGTCCACCTTATAGTGCTGTCTGGCCACGGGAACTCCGTCACGGAGCTGGCGGCCGGTGGCAAGTTGGGCGGGCGACTTGTTCACCCCCGCAGAGGCGTGTTCAGGTACTGGAGGAGGGCCTGGGATGTCCTATCGCAGTCCAGGCTACCCCCGGGCCCAGTGTTATCCCTGAGGAGCCTCTTGGCAGCCTTGACCCCAGCCTCTGCCCTGCCATTGGACTGGGGGAAGTGGGCCGACGAGAGGCGCACCTCGACCCCCCATGACTTGAGGAAATCTGTCATCTCAAGGCTGGCAAGGTTGGTACCTCCATCTGTGGAGATCTGCTCAGGTATCCCCCACCTCGTGAAGTAGGCCCGCAGACTGGCGATGATTTTTCCAGAGGTGGCCTCGTTGGGGAAGTGGGCGATCTCCAGCCAACCTGTCAGTCGGTCAGCATATGCTAGGTACGTGTGGCCTTGCAGGTGGAACAAATCGGCCACCACTTGTTGAAAGGGATAGTCTGGCGCTGGGGTCAGAACCAACGACTCCGGAGGCTGCGAAGGGGCGTGGGTCTCGCAAGCAGCACACCGGGACCGATGATACTGCAGGTCACCCTCCATGCCAGGCCAATAGACAGACTGCCGGGCCCGCCTGAGCATTGAGTCGAGGCCCTGGTGCCCCACATGCAGGTTAACTGCGACCCGGTGGCGGAGGGAGTCGGGGATGACAAGGCGCACGCAGCCCTGGTCAAAGGTGTAGGTGACCAAACCCCTGACCACAGCCAACCTGTCCCTCACCGAGAAGTACGGGCGCAGACAGGCCACCTCCTGTGACTTGTGGGGGTGCCAGTCGCCCGCCAGCACCCTTGACACTAGAATCTGGTACACTGGGTCGTCCGCCGCCGCTTTGCATACTGTGTCTTCGTCCATAGTGATGCACCCATCCTGATCCAGTGCTGCGATTGTGACTGCACACACTGCAGCGCACAGGTCCTCCTCTTGGTCCATGTCCTCCGCATCAGGCGCCGCCCTGAGGGAGGGGAAGCGGGATAGAGCGTCAGCTGCACAGTTCCGCTTCCCTGGCAAGTATTTGACCGTGAATCGGTACTGCAGGGTCTTCTCCTTGAGCCTGAACAGGCGCGGATTCGCCACATCCGTGAAGGCTCTGTCCCCTAGCAAGCCAACTAAGGGGCGGTGGTCCGTCACCAGAATGAGGTTCGGGCAGCCAAGGAGGAACAGCCTGGCCTTGCGCAGGCACCACACCACAGCCAGGGCCTCCCCTTCTACTGCAGCATAACCGGCCTTGGCCGTGCTCAGATGTCGGCTACCACACAGAGCCAACCGCCACCCTCCTCTGCAGCAGAAGGGCGTCTCTGGAGAGGCACAGGCACAGTATTGTTGCAGGACGACGAAGCCGATGCCCTCCCTGCTCCAATCAGTGACAGCTGCCGTAGGCCTGGATTTGTTGTAGTACACCAAGCCATCTCTGGCCAACTGACAGATGGTGTCCTGGGCCTGGCGAAACTTGAGCCGCAGCTGGTCGTCCCAATACACCTGCTTGCCCACTGGCTTCTTGAAGAGCTCACGGAAGGGCTCCATCACAGGTGCAGTGGCAAGGAAGGGAGCCAACTGATTAACCAGGCCATGCCAGGACCTGATGTCAGTGATTGATGGCTGATCAGGCATGGGGAAGTCCTTGATGGCTGACAGACGTTGGGCAGTGGGCTGGTACAGGTCCCACCCCAGGAGGAAACCCACAAACTCAGCTTCTCTCCTGCAGAACAAGAACTTTTCTGGTTTCAGCGTGATACCTGTGCGAGCGCAGGTCTCCAGAAAATCGTAAGTGTGCCAGAATGCCCCCTTCACACTGGAATCATAGAGGAGAGTGTCATCCACGCACTTGTACTTGCGAGGCACATCCGGAATAGCGTCGTCAAACCTCTTGGTGTAAGCATCTGACGCTGAGCAATGTCCCATGGGCGTCCTGCAGTATCGAAAATGTCCCCACGGCGTGATGAATGTGGTCAGGCGTCTACTCTCCTCCTCCAACTCCACTTGATGAAATCCCCAAAAGGCGTCGGCAACGGTTTTGAACGAGTGCACTGGCACCCCAGACACCATGTCGAATGGTCCAGGTGTGTGGTGCGTCTCCCTCAGACAGCTTGCATTGAGGCGTTGGAAGTCCACAGTGCGCCTGGGCTGACCGTTTTTCTTGGCCACCACGACCATCCTGGCGCACCACTCCGTAGCCTCACCAGCAGGCACTGGCTGGATGACGCCTCTCCTGACGTCCTCCTCCAACTGGGCCTTCACCTCCGCTTCCCAGTGTTTCGGAACGGGAGCGGGTGTGTGACAGGCGTAGGGGGTCGTGCCGGGCGTCAGGTGGATACGGTGAGGGGGACCAGTCATGACTGGCAGTGGGGACCTGCTGGTGTTGAATGCGGTAGACGAAAAGTGTGTGAGTAGCCATGCCTCCAGCCTGGCCACATTCTCCTCCAAAGGAGGCAAGGGTATCTCAACTGGCCTCGGCGGGAAACGGCTGCTCTCAGGTAAACGGTTCGGAGGTAGATCTTCGGCAGTGTCCCGCTCCCCTCCATCGCCCACGGCAGCCACAGCACGTCTATGGAGCGGGAAGTCGACAGGCACCAAGTTGAGGCACTTGCAGGCCTCCAATGACAGATAGAGGGCCGTGGCTGTCTGCACGAAGTAGACCTCCTGGACGGTGGACCCCTCGTCCACACCGAGGCGGCAGAGGGCGGACCCCAGACACTTGAGCTGTTTGTTCGCCACGTCCCTTAAGCCATTACGGGCCCGAAATTGCCCCGGACACAAACCGATGTCCCGGAGCAGGGATGCGCCTGCCACACACACCATAGCACCCGTGTCGGCTACAGCCAGCACAGGGGTGGCGGGGGAATTGTCCCCAGCCTGGGACACGAACACTTGTAACCTGGGGTGGCGGGATAGCTGGGCTGTTGCCACTGTAACAGCGCCTGACACATCCACAGGAGCACTTAGGGCTGACTTACTCCTACAACACCTTTTGAAGTGACCAACCTTACAGCAATTGCGACATGTAGCCCCACTTGCAGGGCAGTTACTTTTACCAGAGGCATGTGACACGCCGCAGTTACCACAGTGCACGCGACTGGGGTGTCGAGGTCGGGCGGCAGCTACCTCAGACTCACCGGTGACGTCATCACCAACCGCCACTGCCTCCGCGGCTGTTCCCACCACTGCCTGGCCAGACGTACGACACAATACACCAGCATCTCTCACTGCTGCCTCAAATAACATGCATTTGTTTCTAAGCACTTCAACACAATTATAACTAGAGTACCCCTGGAAAATTTCCCTTTTCAACACTGGGTTACTCAGGCCCACCATAACTTTACGTAATAGCATGTACTCAGAGAGGTCGTTATCACAGGTGGGACATTTAAATTCACACTCCACTGCCTCTGCAAAGCATCGTTGAAAATACCTTTTCATGGGCTCCTCTTCACCTTGTTTGCTGTTGAAAAACTCGTTCCATTTCACAGCTTGGTTTGAAGATTGAAGAACCATTCCACTGATGGCGTCCAGGGCTTCTTTGGGCGAGAGCTGCTCCCACTGACCGCTGGGGTATCTCGAGTCAATCACCCTTTGGAGTGCGGGGACGCAGTTCAGGCGAATGTGGAGTGTGGCCACCAGTTGTGGCCACCCGTTCAACAGCACCCATGACTCCATGGACCGCCTCCGTGTCCTAAACGCAGCTGCTGGCATTTCTGCCTCACACTTCTCTGGAGCGACAGCTGCTGAGGGCTTCATGACCGGCATAGAAGCATGACCACCGCCAGCACCTAGAGATGCCATCTGAGCCATCAATGCACTCATGGCCTGCTGCTGGGCGCGCGTGGTGTTCCCGGCCGGTGTAGAGAAGCCTTGGCATCCCCTTGAGGGCGTCGAGAATCGTGGACGTGTAGGGGCCATGTCAGCGTTCTTGTCAGGGCTGTGATGGCGTGTCGGGCCCCGACATATCCTACTCACTGTGTGCCATGTGAGAGGTTGGAGTCATAGACCACGTTCTTTATAGATTTTATTCTAACAGCGTCAGCTGGAGACTGGCAACCGGGCGCTGCCAAAGACAAGCCCCCAACCCAACATGGGAAAACATATCGTACGATGGTACAATCTTACACCTAACCTTTATTTTTCCTATGTTAACCTTTATCTTTCCTAACCTAACCTCTTCCACCTTACTTGTTTTTTCATACCATCATGAAGTTAAGATAAAATTTTTACTACAACATAGTTGTGTGTCGTCAAAAAGTGGAGTTTGGGGATCGGCCTGGACTCCATTTCAATTTATCCCATATGTAAGGTTTTGCACTTCACGCGTTCCTTACTTTCCGCGGGACCCTCCGGGTTACATTAACCGCGTAATACGAGGACCAACTGTGTATATATATATATATATATATATATATATATATATATATATATATATATATATATATATATATATATATATATGGCGCCATCAGCTCGATGAACAGGCTTTGTGTGAAATATAACAGAGTCTAGAACTGCTTTTAGTGTCCTTGTGGGCTAGCCGGTAAGCGTTCCCTAGGGCCACCCAGTAGGTCGAGGGTTCGATTACTTGCTGGTGAGGTCGTTGATTATATGTTCAAAGTCCGCGTGTTAAATGGACTAAAAATGAAGTATATATATGTACCTCGCGTTTCATACCAGCTGGATTCGGTAAAATGCTACTGACACCACATACGAGGCACGGGCAGTTTCCCAATGAGGTTCACGGCGCCATCAGCTCGATAAACAGGCTTTGTGTGATATATATATATATTATATATATATATATATATATATATATATATATATATATATATATATATATATATATAATATATATATATATATATATATATAATATATATATCATATATAATATATATATATATATATATATATACACAGTCGGCCCTTCACATACGCAGGTTTAGCATACACGGATTCGCAAATACGCGGATTGTCCCGCCGGAGGAATATTCTGTACATTGAAGTAATTGAAGTACATTCAAATCGCGCGTGGCACCGCACACCGCCCGCCACCCCACACACACACACACATGCGCCACGCCACCCCCGCGCTCCCTCATTCAGTCAGTCAGTCTCGCTGCAACCACGCTTGTGTTGATATCAGCATTATAGGTCGACCCTGATTTTTTGACCAAAAAAATCGTTAATTTATGATATTCCTTGTTTATAAGTCAACCCACGTTTTTGAGGGTATTGGAACAACAAAAACTTCAGTAAAAACACTCTACGTCCTATAAACTGAGGCTCGCCGTGCCTGAAACACAGAGTGCCGAAGGCAAATTGTTTACCATTTATTATTATGACACTTTACACTGAAACATGGGTAGTTTCAACAAAAATATTGTATATTTCCATTCATGTATTTATTCAAGTCAATTAGGAGGGAATATTATTGTAATACAACAATTTTTTAACTGAAAACCAGTACTGTACACTAATGTACAACAATTTTTCTTGAGCAAAATATATGACGTTATATTCAAATAATTGGCTGTCTTGCAAGGATTCCAGCAATGCAAATTATAATATCCTAACTTTAGTCTGAGATAATATATAAGATAAAAACTGTAAGCCTAAATAAACACCCGGCTGAGCAGATGGGGGAGGGGTGGGGGGGGTGGGATGAGGTGATATGTTTGACAGTTTGAGATGAAGGTCTGTGTGTGTTTATTTAACAGTCCTACTACACTTCTCCCATCTTAAAATGCCAGTGAAATGACCTGGGAGAGTATAAATAACAATGCTGGGATTCTTGTAAGACACTCATTAATTTGAATACCAACATGCTCTAATTTGCACTAGACATAACAATTTTAGCACCGTAATGAAATTAGTGCATGTACACTCCAGCTTTGCACTAAGGTCATTTATTTCTTTTAGTACGGTGTGTGCATGTAAATGGATGAAAATAAATGAAGAAATTTATGTAAATCTACCCAAAAATACAATTGAAAACTTTGTACTGTATTACAAAATGTACTACACAGTGTTGTACACTAATGTACTACATTTTTATATCTTGAGCAAAATATATGACGTTTATATTCAAATTATTGGCTGTCTTGCAAGGATTCCAGCAATGCAAATTATAATCTCCTAACTTTAGCCGGAGATATTATATAAAATAAACACATTAAAGAATAAAGTCATCACCAATCTTTTGTAGCCAGCGAGCATGGGGGCGGGGGGGGGGGGGACGGAGGTGAGGTGACAGAGTGTGTTTGTTTATTTATTTGAGATAAGATGTGACAGTTGGCGCTGAAGGCGTGTTTATTTATCATTACTTAAGAGTGACTAAGCACTTCTCATAATTTGCCACACAAACGACCTGGGTGAATATAACTTACATTGCTGGGATTCTTGTAAGATAGTGATTTATTTAAATACCTGTAAAAACAATCTATATTTGCAATAGACACAACAATTTAAGTACCGTAATCATTTAGTACATGTACAGTACAGGTTTGTTCCACGGTAAAATCTTTTGAACAACGAAAGAAAGCAAAAGTCATTGTTTTCGTCACGATTTTATCCCACTTTCCACTGTAATATGTACGTCATTTCAGCAAAAATATCACATTTCCATATTTATTTCTGAGAATATATTCATTCAGTCACAGTTAAGGTAAAATATACTTGTGATGTAATAATTTAATGAAAATACCCGGAATTTATAAATCCGGTATCGTAGTTTTCTTTTGTTTCAAATTTAATTAACAAAGATTGATGTTTCAAATGTAATGAACAAAAATTTATGTACAGTATCTACTGTATAAATAAACTTAAAAAAATGAATACTTTATGTTTTACATCGTCCTCTGCATAACATACCATGCATTTGGCTACTTTGGGCTTGCTATGATGACGCAAGAGATCTGCCCTGGCAACTGTACCGACACTCACAGCTGGTGGTGCGTTGGTGCGTCGTTTCCATTGTTTACTGGTAGTTACTGGTAAATATTTTTCAACCTAACAAAACTATTACCCGTTTAGAGGTCGACCCCCAATTTTTTGGCAAATAATTTGGTCTTAAAACCTCGAACTACACACAGGTATATACGGTAAATAAGGACATGGGGGTCAGGTTTTTTTTTAGGGGGGGGGGGGGGGGGGGCAGCAAAAGTATACGGATTTTTAACATTCACGGGTGTCTCTGTTACCTAACCCTCGCATATGTTAAGGGCCGACTGTGTGTTGTGTGTGTGTGTGCAAATATATATATATATATATATATATATATATATATATATATATATATATATATATGTATATATATATATATATATATATATATATATATATATATATATATGTATATATATATATATATATATATATATATATATATATATATATATATATATATATATATATATAATCAACGACCTCACCAGCAAGGAATCGAACCCTCGACCTACTGGGTGGCCCAAGGGAACGCTTACCGGCTAGCCCACAAGGACACTAAAAGCAGTTCTAGACTCTGTTATATTTCACACAAAGCCTGTTCATCGAGCTGATGGCGCCGTGAACCTCATTGGGAAACTGCCCGTGCCTCTTATGTGGTGTCAGTAGCATTTTACCGAATCCAGCTGGTATGAAATGCGAGGTACATATATATACTTCATTTTTAGTCCATTTAACACGCGGACTATGAACATATAATCAATGACCTCACCAGCAAGGAATCGAACCCTCGACCTACTGGGTGGCCCTAGGGAACGCTTACCGGCTAGCCCACAAGGACACTAAAAGCAGTTCTAGACTCTGTTATATTTCACACAAAGCCTGTTCACCGAGCTGATGGCGCCGTGAACCTCATTGGGAAACTGCCCGTGCCTCGTATGTGGTGTCAGTAGCATTTTACCGAATCCAGCTGGTATGAAACGCGAGGTACATATATATACTTCATTTTTAGTCCATTTAACACGCGGACTTTGAACATATAATCAACGACCTCACCAGCAAGGAATCGAACCCTCGACCTACTGGGTGGCCCTAGGGAACGCTTACCGGCTAGCCCACAAGGACACTAAAAGCAGTTCTAGACTCTGTTATATTTCACACAAAGCCTGTTCATCGAGCTGATGAGGTCGTTGATTATATGTTCAAAGTCCGCGTGTTAAATGGACAAAAAATGAAGTATATATATATATATATATATATATATATATATATATATATATATATATATATATATATATATATATATATACAGTATTACCCCGCCTAACGCGGTTTCACTTAACGCGTTTTTTCATATACGCGGTGCCTCGCCAGAGCTGAACTTTCACTTAACACGGATTTTTTCCACATATACGCGGTGAGCGTCCGGCTCAAGACGCTATTTTTAGATTTGCCCCACCCGCCGCCCTGCCTGACTGCCTGTTTTAGCTCATAAAATTCACACAAATTACCAGGCCAGAATATAATTTACATTGCTGGAATTCTTATAATTTGGTGATCATTTTGAATATAAACATCATATATTTTGCATTAGACATACAAATTTTAGATAAAATGTTTTCTCTGAGTAAATATGTTATCTTTTGTGCAAAATATGACATTTATATTCAAAATATTCCTGGTCTTACAAGGAATCCAGCAATGTCAATTATATTATCCTAACTTTAGTTTGAGGTATTATTTATAACTAAAAAGTTAAAATATTCTGGTTTTCCCACACATCTCCTTGGGACGGTTGGTGGGGGGTGGGGGGGGGAGGCAGGGACCGACCAACCATCTGTTACCCTGTGAAGAATATTTTATTTTTTTTATTAACTGAAGATATTTGTTTTAGCTCATGAAATTCATACAAATTACCCGGTCAGAATATAACTTACATTGCTGGAATTCTTATAATTTGATGATCATTTTGAATAAAAACATCATATATTTTGCATTAGGCATACAAATTTTAGATAAAATGTTGTCTCTGAGTAAATATGTTATCTTTTGTGCAAAATGTATGACATTTATATTCAAAATATTCCTGGTCTTACAAGGAATCCAGCAATGTCAATTATATTATCCTAACTTTAATCTGAGGTAGGCCCTATTATTTAATACAAAATGTTAAAATTTACTTTTTTTCACACACCCTTTCTCTTGAAGGGAGGATTGGTGGGGGGTGGGAGGGAGGGTTGGGACTGACCGAGCGGTTGGAAGAGGGGGGGAGGCAAGGTGGGGTACTTTGATTGACAGATAGTGTCGTGAAGAATATTTTTTTTTTTTATTAACTGAATATATTTGTTTTAGCTCATAAAATTCATACAAATTACCAGGCCAGAATATAATTTACATTGCTGGAATTCTTATAATTTGGTGATTATTTTGAATATAAACATCATATATTTTGCATTAGACATACAAATTTTAGATAAAATGTTTTCTCTGAGTAAATATGTTATCTTTTGTGCAAAATATATGACATTTATATTCAAAATATTCCTGGTCTTACAAGGAATCCAGCAATGTCAATTGTATTATCCTAACTTTAGTCTGAGGTATTATTTATTAAAATATAGTTTGTTTTCCCCCAAAAATTTCTCAGAGAGGGAAGAGCCAGCAGTTTAGTGTGAGAAGAGGGGGAGGGAGTGGAGTCCATTATTTGAAAGGACATTAACTTGGCGACTGTATTTCTCTATTTCTCTTAAGTATTAATTGTGTGCATGTACCATCATAAAATTACGATGTTATTTTTACTACAACATAGTTATGTGTCTTCAAAAGTGGAGTTTGGGGGTCGGGCTGGTTTCTATTGGAATTAATCCCATATGTTCTGTTGTTCACTTAACGCGGGACCCTCTGGGTTCTATTGACCGCGTTAAGTGGGGTACAAATGTATATATATATATATATATATATATATATATATATATATATATATATATATATATATATATATATATATATATATATATACAGTCAACCCTCACTTTACGTGGTTAATGTAACCCGCAGGGTCCCGCGGAAAGTGAGCAACGCATAAAGTGAATAACATAACATATGGGATTAATTGAAATAGAGTCCGGGCCGACCCCCAAACTCCACTTTTTGACGACACACAACTTTGTTGTAGTAAAAATTTTATCTTAACTTTATGATGGTATGAAAAAACAAGTAAGGTAGAAGAGGTTAGGTTAGGAAAAATAAAGGTTAACATAGGAAAAATAAAGGTTAGGTTAGGAAAACTAAAAGTTATGTGGAACACTTACGTTAGTAGAAGAGATGGGTCGGCATACGGGGATGGAGGCTGGTTCCGAGGCAGAGGGCAGATTACTGGCCGTCAGGTGAATCACCATTACTAGGTGAATCACCATCACTGTCACATACAGTTGTCAGGGCTTCCCTGACAAATCCCTCAAAGTCATCTTCACTGTCACTATCACTGGCTTGGGCTGGCTGTGGTGGGTTGCAGGCGAAGAAATCTGTTATGCTTTGCTGACGGCTGGTGTTGATGTTGTCGTGATACACCTTGATGTAGGGCTCTATAGTCTGCAACAGCTGGGTAGTGAAGATTTCATACCTGTTTGCATCAGGGTCGTCGGAAAGGAGGAGCTTGGCTTTGTCGATACACTCGATGGCACCCCTAACATTACTATGGGATAAGTGTTGTTCTTCTTGGGATGACGCACCACCTGCCTCTTCACTGACGTCGTCATCATCATCATCTACCATCTCGTCGGTAGTCACATGAGGATCCCTTATCACCTCCAGGATGTTGTCGTTATCCCAAGCATTGCATTGACTGGGATAATGCCTCCTCAATATTACCATGTAATTCAATTGATAGTAGGAACATCATAGAATCTAGTCTTATTAAACATACCGAAGCATTCAACATGAATTTGAGTAACGGCATGTACAAGCTGGACAACTTTGTAATTAAGAAGATTTGTGATCAGGTGAGAGGGCGGGCCACTGTCCCATCTGACCCAACCACCAACCGTTGTGTGCCATTTAAAGATTAGTAGGGTCATTACCTGACCATTGTGGACCTGGTCTCACCCTCCTCTGTATATATTCATCTTGTTCTGCATTACTCTATCTAGTCTGTACTCACCCCAGAAGATGTGAATTACACGAAAGCGCTTGGGAACTTCGTGTTTTCTTCTTTCCTGGTGGTTATCAGCATATATATATATATATATATATATATATATATATATATATATATATATATATATATATATATATATATATATATATATATATATTATATATATATATATATATATATATATATTTCATTAGCCCAATAGAGCACGCGGACTTCTACATACAATCAACACCTCAACCCGCCAGGATTCGAACCCACGGCCCACAAGCCTATGACTGTGACCGGGGAACGCTAACCGCTGGACCACCAGGATACAAAAGCAGTCCTAGACTTTGTTATATTTCACACAAAGCCTGTTCAACGAGCTTATGGCGCCGTGAACCTCTAAATGGGGACCACCCGTACCACGTAGGTGGTCAGAGTAGCGTTTTACCAAATCCGGCTTCGAAACACGAGGATCCATATATATTTCATTAGCCCAATAAAGCACGTGGACTTCTACATACAATCAACACCTCAACCCGCCAGGATTCGAAACCACGGCCCACAAGCCTATGACTGTGACCGGGGAACGCTAACCGCTGGACCACCAGGATACAGTCATAGGCTTGTGGGCCGTGGGTTCGAATCCTGGCGGGTTGAGGTGTTGATTGTATGGAGAAGTCCGCGTGCTTTATTGGGCTAATGAAATATATATGGATCCTCGTGTTTCGAAGCCGGATTTGGTAAAACGCTACTCTGACCACCTACGTGGTACGGGTGGTCCCCATTTAGAGGTTCACGGCGCCATAAGCTCGTTGAACAGGCTTTGTGTGAAATATAACAAAGTCTAGGACTGCTTTTGTATCCTGGTGGTCCAGCGGTTAGCGTTCCCCGGTCACAGTCATAGGCTTGTGGGCCGTGGGTTCGAATCCTGGCGGGTTGAGGTGTTGATTGTATGTAGAAGTCCGCGTGCTTTATTGGGCTAATGAAATATATATGGATCCTCGTGTTTCGAAGCCGGATTTGGTAAAACGCTACTCTGACCGCGTACGTGGTACAGGTGGTCCCCATTTAGAGGTTCACGGCGCCATAAGCTCGTTGAACAGGCTTTGTGTGAAATATAACAAAGTCTAGGACTGCTTTTGTATCCTGGTGGTCCAGCGGTTAGCGTTCCCTGGTCACAGTCATAGGCTTGTGGGCCGTGGTTTCGAATCCTGGTGGGTTGAGGTGTTGATTGTATGTAGAAGTCCGCGTGCTTTATTGGGCTAATGAAATATATATGGATCCTCGTGCTTCGAAGCCGGATTTGGTAAAACGCTACTCTGACCACCTACGTGGTACGGGTGGTCCCCATTTAGAGGTTCACGGCGCCATAAGCTCGTTGAACAGGCTTTGTGTGAAATATAACAAAGTCTAGGACTGCTTTTATATCCTGGTGGTCCAGCGGTTAGTGTTCCCCGGTCATAGTCATAGGCTTGTGGGCCGTGGGTTCGAATCCTGGCGGGTTGAGGTGTTGATTGTATGTAGAAGTCCGCGTGCTTTATTGGGCTAATGAAATATATATGGATCCTCGTGTTTCGAAGCCGGATTTGGTAAAACGCTACTCTGACCACGTACGTGGTACGGGTGGTCCCCATTTAGAGGTTCACGGCGCCATAAGCTCGTTGAACAGGCTTTGTGTGAAATATAACAAAGTCTAGGACTGCTTTTGTATCCTGGTGGTCCAGCGGTTAGCGTTCCCCGGTCACAGTCATAGGCTTGTGGGCCATGGGTTCGAATCCTGGCGGGTTGAGGTGTTGATTGTATGTAGAAGTCCGCGTGCTTTATTGGGCTAATGAAATATATATGGATCCTCGTGTTTCGAAGCCGGATTTGGTAAAACGCTACTCTGACCACCTACGTGGTACGGGTGGTCCCCATTTAGAGGTTCACAGCGCCATAAGCTCGTTGAACAGGCTTTGTGTGAAATATAACAAAGTCTAGGACTGCTTTTGTATCCTGGTGGTCCAGCGGTTAGCGTTCCCCGGTCACAGTCATAGGCTTGTGGGCCGTGGGTTCGAATCCTGGCGGGTTGAGGTGTTGATTGTGTATATATATATATATAATTAATTATTTATTTATTTAATTTCAGGAATGAGAGATTTCCGGGTAACAAGACAACTTTCTCAAACCCGGAAAAATTCCTTATCCCCGGAACCTTTTTCGATTACTGGGAAAAGTTCCGAGTTTCTAAACTAGACCTCTTGCACAGACACACACTTGCCCACTTCCCCAGAATGTTTCTGGGTGCTGGAAATGTTTTCCTTGAGTCTAAATTACTGGAATCCATAAATACAGTTATAATTTAGTTAGAATCTTTATTTCTTTACTATAATAATCCAAAATAGTTTATATAAACGTTTGGTTAAATAAATGTATTTAAAAATTAAAAATCTAAAGGACATGGGTATGAATGAAGCTGTGTTAAAGCAAAGACTGTTATTTTCCACTACCATAGAGCTGTGGTGGATTAGTGAGTCTTGTGTAACTGATCTGACCTGATGCAATGTCAGGTGGAGGTAGGATGGGGGATTAGCAGTCTTATATTACAGTATAAGACTCGATTTATGCGGATTTCCTTTACGCGTTTGGTCATTTACGCGGCACCTGGCCAGACCGGCAATTATTAGTTACGCGGTACATTCCATCATTTACGTGGGAAGCGGTGCGGGCAGGGTGTGCACTAGGTCACCCAGTCAACAAAACATTACTGAGTTCTTCACCCGCCACCCACCACAGCCAACCCAAGTCAGTGATAGTGAGGATATGGATTTTGAGGGGTTTGACAAAGAGGCCCTGCAAGCCTCTGTGGTGGATAGTGATACAGGTGATACAGGTGAGGGCCAATAATCTGCCCTCTGATTCGGAACCAACCCCCCATCTCCGTGTGCCCAGCCATCTCTTCTACTAACGTAAGTGTTAAAAAACCTAATATTATTGATATTTCTCTTAAATATTAATTGTGTGCATACCATCATAAAATTAAGATATTATTTTTACTACAACGTACATATTGTGTCGGAAAAAGGGTAGTCTGGGGGTCGGCCCAGTCTCTATTTCAATTAATCCCATATGTTCTGTTATTTTGTTTACGCGTTTCTCGTTTTACGCGGACCTCCACGGGTTTAATTGACCGCGTAAACCGAGACTATACTGTACTGATCTGATGGAATGTCAGGTTCCCCTTTCTTGGGTGGGGGATTAGTTGGTCTCATGACCTGAAGACGTCTTGAACAAACACGAAACCTAAAATATTTTTAGAGAGACTGTGGTAAGTACAGATATAAGTATGAATGAGCAAAGTTGTATCCCTTCAACATTACGTTACATAACATTATAAAATATGGAGTGAGAAAGAAGAAAGGTGTGGGTAAATACAGAGATGGAGTGGAAATGAGTGTTGCCAAGTGCTCCTCTAGAGCCGATATTTAACTCGCTACTGTTATATATTACTGTATAAATAATTGTATAAAGGAATAATTTATATTATTACAGCAACAACTGTATTTATTTACTTTAAATGTTGATTGTTTACATGTACTCACTGAAGGGAGGTGGATTTATATGGAGACTCACTATAAAGGGAGCAGGAAATAAACATAGGATTTAGAAGACTGTGTCTCAATCTCTCCTACATAAATAGCCTTAAGAAATGAAGACACCACAGTATTTGGTGACGAGGATGGGATTGCTTTGTACAGTAAGGCTTACAGTATTACTGGAGTCACTTTAGAAGAGTGAATTAAAGTATAAAGAAGAGAAGGGTGAGTTAGAAGAATCAGCCTGATTCAAACATTTGTGCTACCCCTAAATGGCAGTTCAGGGCTTGCTTGGCCATATTGAGTCTTTTGATCCTTCCACAGAGGATTTCATTAGTTACAATGAGAGATTAGAGCAATATTTCTGTGCAAATGAGATTGGCACTTATCCAGCTGATGCCAATGATGCCACAATTCAGGGTGCTACTAAAAGAAAAGTTGCTGTCCTGATAACTGTCCTGGGTAAGAGTACCTACAAATTACTACAAGATTTATGCAATCCAAAGTTACCCAAGGAACAGACTTTTGATGAACTAATTAAGTTACTGACAGACCACTACAAGCCCAAAAGACTTCACATTGCTGAAACTTTTAAGTTCCACAGACGCATTCAGGAAGCAAATGTGGGATCCACAGTGCTGAGACCCAAAGGAAGCTGATTACCGCCAAAAGATCTTTTGAAGAATGTCTGCAAATAGCCCAAGCTCATGAGGTTGCTGCCGTTGTGACGCAGCAGTTCCGGAATCAAAATGAGCCTGTTCACCAAGTTCAAGCTGCAGATAGTAATGAAGAAGTTTCGGTGCATCACGTCCAGCATTCAAGAAAGTCACCACAGCCAGTGCGCAATGCTAGGGCCATGCCCAAGCAGCATAACCACTCCACTGCTAGGGAAGGAAATTCTTCAGGTCAAGCCTTCTACACATACAAGTGCTTCTCTTGCGCAAAACCCGGGCATCAGAGAGGAAATTGCCAGTTCCGCGACTGTGTGTGTAACAAGTGTAACACCAAGAGACACATCGCTGCAGCATGTAACAGGAAGAATATTCACACCATAATGGTTAAAGACAATGAAGTACAAGATGTTCTACAACTTAAAGAGCAAATACATACTGTGAATTCTGTACATATCAGTACTACTGCAAATGCTCCCATTAATGTTTCTTTGAGGCTTGAAAAGAATGATATTACCATGCAGTTAGATACAGGTTGTGCCATTTCTATTGCCCCTAAGGACTTGTATGAGAAATATTTTTCTAGATTACAATTAAAGCCATCCAAGGTACGTCTCCTCACTTATACTGGTGAAAACCTTCAACCATTAGGTGAAATAGAAGTGGAAATTGATTACAAAGGGAAGCAGTTTAAACTTCCACTAGTGATTGCTCCAAAAGGTTCATGTGCTTTGCTAGGAAGGAACTGGTTGTTCAAACTTTCAAACTGGTACCTGATTGGAAAGATGTGTTTTTTGTAAATCACCTTCATGCCTCTAAAAAATTTTCAGATGTTTCCACTATCCTAGAAAATTACAGTAAATCGTTTAAAGATGAGCTAGGATGTAAGAATGGTCCAGAAGTTGAACTCACTGTTTCAAAAAAATTGAGAGTTTCATGTGGTCCATTTGGTGCTGCTCCCATTGTGTCTGTGGGTAAACGAGAGTCAGATAAAGTCAGTGTGTGTGGTGATTTTAGTGCGACTTTCAACAAATGTGCTGATGTAGTAATATACCCTATTCCAAAGGTTGAAGATTTACATTCATTTTTGAGAAATTGTTCTGTGTTTAGTGTGCTGGACATGTCACAAGCATACCACCAAATTCCTATTGCGATTTAATCTAGTAAGTATCTCACTATCAATAATCACATTGGACTTTTTGTGTTCCAGAGATTGCCTTTTGGTATTCACTCTGGCCCTGCTATTTTTCAGAGAATAATGGATAATATGCTTTTGACATTCCAAAGGTTATATGTAACTCAGATGATATCCTCATTGCAGGAAAAGAGAAGAAGGATCAGCTAGATACATTTTGTAAAGTTCTGCAAAGGTTGCAAGAGTCAGGTTTCAGATTAAGTAAGAACAAATGCAAATTTGAGCAAAATTCTGTCACATATCTTGGTCATAGAATAGATGGTGAGGGCCTTTATCCAACAGAAGATAAACTCCTTGCCATAAGTCAACCTCCACCCCCTAAAGCTGTAACAGCCTTAAAATCCTTCCTAGGCCTGATAATGTTTTATTACAGATTTCTGAAGAATCACTCCATTGTACTTGCTCCCCTGAATAGATTGTTAAAGAAGGGTGTTCAATGACAATGGGTTTGGACCAAAGTAGAGGATGAAGCATTCTCTAGGGCAAAAATGTTTCTGCTACATTCAGATACTCTTGTACACTATGATGACTCTTTACCATTGTTTCTTTCATGTGATGCTTTTTCATATGGTATTGGTGCTGTATTGTCACACGTTATTGATGGGAGTTACCGACCAGTTGCTTTTGCCTCATGTACAGTCTCATTCAAGATTCTTCGAACACTGCTGGACAGCTGGCAACTCAAGGCCGTTTGTTTACTATGCTACGTAGTAAAAATTATGAATGAATGTAAAAGTGATCTGTGATTGGTAAATTAGTTCCCCGTTGCTTAATTAGAGGTTGGGCTTTGTTGTTTCGTATTATATTATACCTTTCTGCTGATATATACTGTTAATTTGACTTTAAAATGGACAGAGCAATGGGCCAACCTTTATGAATTTATGCTTAGACAATTAAACATAAGTAAAAATCGGTAAGTATGTTAAAGAACATCATGCATTGGGCACAGCTGTGTGCACGCTGTTTATGAGGTTGCCTGTTTATCATTAATTTATACTAATATTATCTTCAAACGTTTAATCCCTTTCGAGTGATTAATCCAGTTGTATGTAACCGATGCTAAACAGACTTCTTTCTAAAGACGCTGATTTCATGCAACACAAATTGCTGTTTTAATTCGCTGTGGGATTAAGCAGAATCATCGGATCACTACTACCTGTAGTAAGTGTGTGTGCGCATGTGGAGTGTGTGTGTGTGTGTGCATGTGGAGTGTGTGTGTGTGTGCATGTGGAGTGTGTGTGTGTGTGTGTGTGTGTGTGTGTGTGTGTGCGCACATGTGTGTATGGAGTGTGTGTGTGTGTGTATGTGCGCCAGCCTGTGTCTGTATTTAATAATGACGTTGCTGATCTGACTTTCTGCCTCATTTACACACAATTGCAGGGTCTCAATTGTTTCTCATACTATTGACAACACAACATACATATACAGTAATACCCCGATTTACGCGGTCAATTGAACCCGCGGAGGCCCATGTAAAACGTGAAACGCGTAAATGGAACAACAGAGCCTATTTGATTAATTGAAATAGAGACTGGGCCGACCCCCAAACTCCACTTTTTCCCGACACAATACGTACGTTGTGGTAAAAATAACATCTTAATTTTATGATGGTATGCACACACAATTAATAATTAAGAGAAATATCAATAATATTAGATTTCTTAACACTTACATTAGTAGAAAAGATGGCTGGGCACACGAGGATGGGGGGTTGGTTCCGAGGCAGAGGGCAGATAATTGGCCCTCACCTGTATCACTTGTATCAATTGTTTCACTATCCACCACATCGGCTTGCAGGGCCTCTTTGTCAAACCCCTCAAAGTCCATATAAGTCCATACCCTCACTATCACTGACTTGGGCCAGCTGTGGTGGGTGAAGAACTCGGTAATTTTTTGATGACTGGGCGACCTTGTGCGCACCCTGCCCGTGCCGCTTCCTGCGCATATGAGTAGATGCACCGCGGAAAGTGGGAATTCCGGTTCTGGCGGGGTACTGCGTAAATGTGGAAACGAGTAAACGGGAACCGCGTAAATCGGGGTATTACTGTATTGTTTCTCACTTGATTTTTTTCAATTTGTATTTCTTTATTATTATTATTATTATTATTATTATTATTATTATTATTATTATTATTATTATTATTCATTTTCGCCCCCTAGGCCGTGATGTGGGTGAGTAACCTGTGTCTGGGTGGGCTAATCCCTGTAAAAAAAAAAAAAAAAAAAAAAAAAAAAAAAAAAAACAGAAATTTAATACCACACACTAACTCATCTGGGGTTGTGTGGGAATTTTTATTAGGAGAATTGATTACTTTACAATAATGTTTTATTAACCAGGTAACAAATTAATCAAAATAATATGGGAATTATGGTGAAACTGCATACTTTTGTAATATGGAGATAACATGAGTGTTCGGGAGCAGGGAGGGAGAGGAAGCTCAGTCTACTAGGCAACTGCCCTACCTGCCACCTCCCACAAACGATTCACTCCCCACTCTTCATTTTTCTTATTTTAAAATTTTATATTATACGGTACACGTATATATTTTTTTATTTTTGGCATTTCTAAGTCACATTTGAGCATTGAAGCAATATTTTTATTATATTTTCTTTATTTCTAAGTCAAATTACAGCAATGACATATTTCCACAACTTTTATGGATTCTTATGTAAACGAACACTGCGACAGCCGGCGCTTGGGCAAGAATTATGAATATTTGACCACAAAATAAAAAGAGGTAGTAATAGTGGTACCTGTACCTGCAAATTTAAGAACACGAATTTATATTTCGTGAATTATTGTGACTCTACTGTATAACTAACTATTAATTTTATGAAACAAAACGGAGTCTCAAAAGTAAAGCATAAACTTAATTTGAGTGACAATATGTCACAAAGTGACATAATTTTTGGCAGGCATTTGGTGGCGAGAGGTGTTGCTTCAGTTGGAAGCCAGAGTTTATGACACTCACGAACAGGCATTCCAAAAGAAGGACCAATTCAGTTTGTTTTTATTACATTTCACAAATTTATATCAACATAGCTATGACTCAACAAATACAGAGCCTCAAGAGAACTTCATTAAAGATTCATTACCCCTTCCTGTAAGAATTAGCTAAGTATCTGACAGTTCTGTAGAAACAAGTTTTATAAGCAAGGTTAACTTCAGGTATGACTTCTGGTGCACTGCTGTGTTCTAGGATGTACAAGTTACGTACTCTGACTGAAGGGGTTAAGAAATTAAATTTGATGAAATCTGTTTCTTCAAAGTTCGAGATATTTTTGTACCAAACATTAAACGTTAGTAAAGGGTTACATTATTGTTTTATCTGTTTGATTTTCCAGAGAAAAAAATATGAATGAACAACAGATACAGCTGGAAGATCTTTCAATTGTATATTAATCTATTGAAACAATATCTTCATTAAACCATTCTGATAACAGTACAGTATTTGACTGAAGGAGTAGAACTTACCTGTCCATCCACGTATGCGACTTCTCCTCGAAGCACAACTCTCTGAACACGGCCTGTAACCTTCATGCCAGCAAAGGGTGTCCACTTAGCCTTACTGAAGGGAAGTGCATCAGGAATGGTCCATTGGGCATCTAAATCAACCTCTATATAAGTCCTTGGTTGACGAGGCAGGTGGAAAATTCGTCTTGGATTGTGATGTAACTTGTTAATCAAGTCCTAACACAGATAGAAAAAAATATAAAATATTATACCCAGTAATTAATTTAAAAGAGGTCCTTAAAATCTATGAAATATGAACTACCATAAAATTAATGTCATTTGCAGTTGTTCATGGAAACACCTCCCACAATATTCTAATTTCTCTTAGAAATATATAACAGTCAGGGCAAGAGAGGACTGTCTCAGCAAACAATTATAAAGAGGAAAATAAAGGATAGAATGCAAGAAAGGACAAAGTGTAAGAGGGGGAAACAATAAGAGTAGATTTAGTTACTGATCAAGTGATTTAAGACCCCATATTGTAGTTCTTTAACTACAATAAATATTGTATGAAATATAGTTTATAAAGCCACATGAAAAAAATTTATGAACAATAAATATAAAATAAAACCTTGCATATGATAATAAAAACTATTTACTGGTTTTACTGTACTGTATAAAATTTTAATTAGCTATAAATTTTAGCTTCCCCTAAAAACTTAGAAACTCCCATCTCCTGGGTAATATGCAAGACACCTCCAGGCTCAGGCTCCAACCTCCATATAATGATTGGGGGAGGTGACAGACAGAAGCCCCTAATGCTAGGACACTCAACCAGCAAGTGTCACAAAGTTGAGAGGACCAGGCAGTCACCACTATATGGCTGTGGCCTGCCTTCCATTAGGATCCAAAGAGAGATGAGTGTGACCTATGCAGAGGCAGGATAATACTTTCTCCAAATTGTACAAGCACAGAGAGGTACTTTTGGTAAAATACAACAAGAGTTATGTGTCTCATCACCTCGCTAATAATTCCATTCTACCTCTCTTGCCACACTGCAGAAACCACTTTCCAAATTTTTGAAAGACAATTTCATTATGTCAGAGGTCATCTGCTCATGTTTGCCATGGCATTAAGCATTTCCTGAGAATAACTTAAACTACAAGAGTTCATTCCTACATCTCCTACATGCAAGAGGGGGCCCCCTGTCACAGGCTAAAAAGTTTAACAACTTGACTTTATGAAAGGACTATTGCATTGCTGGAGTGGCCTGGGAACTCACCAGATTTAAACCCCATAGAGAATGTATGGCGTGAGATGAAGAGGAAGCTGTCAACACAGGACAATCAACTGTACATCGGCTACAGGAGGAAATCAAGCGCATGTGGGAGTTTGAGATGGATGGAGAGTATTTTCAAATGTTAGCAGAATCCATACCAAAAAGATTTCTACCGTTAATAAAATTTAAGGGAAGTATGACTAAGTACTAAATAGTAGTACAGGTTGTACCTCTCTAGTCCGGCAACCTCGGGACCTGACCGGTGTCGGACGATGGAAATTCACCCATTTCCTGGATAGATAGTGACTTGTGCTTATGCTTGGAAGCACTAGCACCACTTTCTCTGCATCATGGTCTCTTTGAAGACATATTGAAGGGTTAAATGTCATATAGTAGCTTTTCAAATTTCGCGAGTTTTTAATTCAACATATTTTATTGGAACACACACACAAAAAAAAATAAATAAAAATTTTGACGGCGGAAACCTGAATTTCGACGGGTTTGAACGGCCCGCCAACGTGCAGACGATGTGCATAATCGTGTAAACAGCGTCATTTCTCTTATGTACAAAAGATTCATTATTGTTTATTACTGAATGTCTTTTTTATAGAATTAATGTTTGTGTGTGCAAAATGAGCAATACAATTCATTAATAATACGTAGAATATTTAAACACACGAGGAAATGACACAGCATTGTTTTCGTTGATTACAAAACCAGTGACTGACTGGTTTTACATATAAAACTGAAGAAAATAAGACCCTGGTTGTAGCTGTAGTAAAATTAATATGGTTGTTTTAAGTAATGTTATTTAGTGTTAATAAATGGAACAATAGAAGTAGCTAACGATAATGGTAAAGAAAAAAGAGAGATCGCATATGTAAGTGCGCATGCGCACACGTGAAAACATATCGTCATTACTTTACATAAGAATATGAAAGCAACACTTATTTACTGTTCATATATATTTTAATTAATGTCTCTGAATTTGTTTTTATTGAATTAATGTTTGTGTGTGCAAAATTAACAATACAATTTATTAATAATACGTGGAATATTAGAGGAGACGAGACGGCTGCCGGCATTGTTTATGTTAAAGCTTACAAACCCAGTGACTCATTGGTTCTACATATAAAACTGAAGAAAGTAAGACCCTGATTGTAGCTGTAGTAAAATTAATGTAAAAAAATTAATATGGTTGTTTGAAGTACCTGTAATGTTATTTAATGTTAATAAATGGAACAATATAAGTAGCTAACCATTAATGGTAAAAAAAAAAGTGAGACTGCGCGTATGTAAATGCGCACATGTGAAAACATATCGTCATTACTCTACGTAAGAATATGAAAGCAACACTTATTTACTGCTCATATATATATATATATATATATATATATATATATATATATATATATATATATATATATATATATATATATATATATAGTGTATATATATATATATATATATATATATAGAAGGGTTAAATGTTGTACTCTGGAGAGAGAGAGAGAGAGAGAGAGAGAGAGAGAGAGAGAGAGAGGAGCCGAACTGCCGGATGTAAACAAACCTTAATTTCCCGCGGCTTTGCTGTTGTTTTTTTTTATGAAGATTAGCCCACCCGGGCATAGGTCATTGACCCACATTGGGGCCTGAGGGGCAAAAATTTAATACTCCTGTAATAATAATAATAATTCAGAGAGAAAAAAAAAAAAAAAAAAAAAAAAAAGAGCTGCCTATCTACCTATTGGACAAACTAAAATCGTTCCGGACCACGGGAGTTTCCGGACCACAGAATGCCGGACTAGAGAGGTACAACCTGTATAATAAAACATTTTAAGTCTGTAAATGTGTTTTATTCATCCTTGAAATAAGTTTTTGTATGAATATGTGAACAATTAAGGGGTATCAATATTTTCTGTGGTAATTTTATATACAGTACAGTAAAACCTCGATAAATCGGACTTCAATATGTCGGAATTCACTTTTTTCGGACTCGGAGATGCTCTGGTCACCAGAAATACAAAAAAAAATAAAAATAAGAAATGGGGAAGATTAAATAAAAAATCTTAAGAAATGAACAGCACTTACTTAATGCTGTACAGTGGTCTAATGAGATTTGCTATGAGCCTACTGAGAACTTACTGAGTATGAAAGAAGGCTAGGGATTAATACTTTACACGACAATATTACTTAGGTGATGATAAATACACAACAATAGTATTTACTAAATGATGATAATACACAAAGTACTGTACTAATTTACTAAGTGTTGAAGACAGACATTGTGGTAAGCCGATCAGCTGTTTGCTCTTTGGAAACAAATGACTAATGGTGTTCACTGTGGGATTCTTTTTCAGGAAAGTTGATTCTTTTAGGAAAATCTTTTATTAATCTGGCACCAAATGATCCGAAATTATCTGAGAATTGTGGTGGAATTGCCTAATGAAGTGTTACAGGAATCTTGTGAGAGAAAGGGGGAGGGAGCCACCCACCCATGCTCCCCCTCTGCCAGCTGCTCCCAGATAAACATTCGTCTTCCACATACAATATACTCATACACTTATTTATTCTTATTGTTATCTTTATAGTACTGCACAGTACAGTCGGCCCTTAACATACGCGGGTTTATAATACACGGATTTGCAAATACGCGGATTGCCCCGCCGGAGGAATATTCTGTACATTGAAGTAATTGAAGTACATTCAAATCAAACGCCATTCAACTCGCAAGCGGCACCGAACACGGGACACCGCCCGCTCCCGCAACCTCACACACACACACGCATAGCTCTCCCTCACTCAGTCAGTCTCGCTGTAACCACGCTTGTGTTGACATCAGCATTGTAGTTGCAAAAATATTACATTTCCGTGAATATATTATATCAAGCACAGTATGAATAGAATATCACTAATATAAGAGTATTTTAACGGAAAACTACTAAAAAAACGAGTAACATATCTTGAACAACGGAAGGCTAGGTAAAGTCTTTTGTTTTCATGTAGTTTATCCTAATTTACATTGAAATGCATTACGTTTCTGCAAAACTACTATTTATTTCTGAGAATATGGAAATGTAATATTTTGCTGAAATTACGTACGTATTACAGTGGAAAGTGACGAAAGCAATGACTCGCTTTCTTTCGTTCAAAAGATGTTACCGTAATCACTTTTCGAATGGTTTTCAGTTAAAAAACTGTTGTAATACAATAATATTCTATCCTAATTCACTTGTGATGCAACAGTTTTTTTAACTGAAAACCATTCGAAAAGCGATTACGGTAACATCTTTTGAACGAAAGAAAGCGAAAGTCATTGTTTTCGTCACTTTCCACTGTAATACGTACGTCATTTCAGCAAAAATATTACATTTCCGTGAATGTAGTATATCAAGCGCAGTATGAATATAATATCATTGTAATATAACAGTATTTTAACCGAAAACTACTAAAAAAACGAGTAACATATCTTGAACATCGGAAGGTTAGGTAAAGTCTCTTGTTTTCGTCATGTATTTTATCCTATTTTACATTGAAATACATCACGTTTCAGCAAAACTACTATTTATTTCTGAGAATATATTCATTCAGGCACAGTTTAGGTAAAATATACATGTGCTGTAACATTTTTTTAATTGAAAACGATTCGAAAAACACGTACCCTCTAGCCCTGTTCAAGGAGAAGACTGGGAGGAGCTGTTTGGTGCTTAAGACAATGACAAGGAAAATGATTTTGATGGATTTTAATGAAAATATTCAGAAAGACCCTGGCACTGTCAAGGAAAGTGGCTGCTGAAGGCTTCCGGGACATGGCAGAGGACGAGATTAGGGAGCTAATTGAAGAGCACGACACTGAGCTGACCGAGGAGGATCTACAGGAGTTAGTAGACTCAGGCAAGGAAGAGGAAGAGGAAGCGAAAAGGAAAGAGGAAGAGGAAGAGCACCAAGAAATAACGTTGGAGAAGTTGGGGGGAGATGACCAGGAATATTGAGGGACTGAAAAACCTGGCCTATAGTATGGACCCCTCCATGGTGCGTGCCCTGAAATTCATGCGAGGGATGGATGACGTTTTCGCTCCATACAAAAACATCATGGAAGAAATGAATGAAAGAGATGACAACTCCCCATCACCATGTTCTTTGATCACCGAAGGAGAGATTTAACCCCAATCACTGGCGGCAGTGAGAAAGCAGCTGAATCCACCATTGCCCCCACTTCACCACCCGTTATGGAATTGAGTGACGATGAGCCCGATGACCCCCGTCCTGTCGCCGAGGATAGGAACTGTACAGTAAAGTGAAGTTTTTATCTCTTTTTTTTTAATAGCTTTTCTTGCCATGTTTATTGTTTGTAAAAATGTACAGCACAGTACAGTTCTTTACTGTACATAGGATGTGGAGGTGCAGTTATTCACAAAACATTTGTGTTCGTTGTCGGCAGTAGTGACGGTGGAGGTGGAGGTGGAGGAGGCGGAGGAGGGAGCGAGTTGGGAGCAGGGACGAGATGCCAGCCAGTACATTACGGGTGTATTAATTGTTTTTATTGCTATTTATGCATTTTAATATTAAATACTGTACATTACGTTTCAACAAAACTACCATTCATTTCTGAGAACATGGAAATGTAATATTTTTGGAAAGTGACGAAAGCAATGACTCGCTTTCTTTTGTTCAAAAGATGTTACCGTAATCGCTTTTCGAATGGTTTTCAGTTGTGGGATTATAAGGCTAATGATAGGATAGAATATTATTGTAATACAGTACGAGTACAGTACAACAGTTTTTTAACTGAAAACCATTCGAAAAGCGATTACGGTAAAATCTTTTGAACAACGAAAGAAAGCGAAAGTCATTGTTTTCATAATTTTATCCCACTTTCCACTGTACAGTAATATGTACGTCATTTCAGCCAAAATATTACATTCATATATTTATTTCTGAGAATATATTCATTCAGTCACAGTTAAGGTAAAATATACTTGTGATGTAATATTTTAATGAAAATACGGTATCGTAGTTTTCTTTTGTATCAAATTTAATAAACAAAGATTGATGTTTCAAATGTAATGAACAAAAATTTATGTACAGTATCTATAAATAAACTTTAACAAATGAATACTTTGTTTTACATCGTCCTGTGCTACCATACCATGGATTTGGCTACTTTGGGCTAGCTATGATGACGCAAGAGACTGCCCTGGCGACTGTACCGACACTCACAGCTGGTGGTGCGTTGGTGCATCGTTTCCATTGTTTACTGGTAGTTACTGGTAAATATTTTTCAACCTAACGAAACTATTACCCTTTTAGAGGTCGACCCCCAATTTTTTGCAAAATAATTTGGTCTTAAAAACTCGAACTACACACAGGTATATACGGTAAATAAGGACATGGGGGGCCAGGGTTTTTTTTGAGGGGCGGGGGGGGGCAGCAAAAGTACACGGATTTTTAACATTCACGGGTATCTCTGTTACCTAACCCCCGCGTATGTTAAGGGCCGACTATACAGACACTCGCCGGTTTACGGAAATGTTCCAATCCTGGACACTATATGTCAAATTTTCTGTAAACCAAAAATGACCCTTCCATAAGGTGAATATGTACTGTACCCTGTGCTGAATCACAGATGACATTTCACAAGGGGATGCGCTCAGCCGCCTTACGCAAAATCCTCCACAAATAGTGTTGTTACGCTGTACTAGTTACCTACCATAATAACAGAAGCTCTTGCGCAACGTCAAATTTTTATAATGGGGCTTATGGGAGGCATTGTGTCCTCGCATTTCTGTAAACCAAGTGTTCTGTAACCCAGGGGGTGTCTGTATATGCAACTATTGTGAGCAGCCATTTCACCAATGTCTTGTAAATTAAAAAATATTTCACTATTTCATTATAAATATTTCAATACACATCACTTTATCACTTCGTAAGAGTAAATATCGAGGTGGTAATAGATAAAGCCATTTTTATAAAAAACAGTTTTCGTGATAAAGTTCAGATTGCGACGTCTAGCTTTATACAGGTAGTTCTGCTATAACGCGATAATTGTGTTCTTGTAAAATATCGTGTTATAGAAAATCGCGTAATAGAAATAACAGGGCTTATGGAGAAAATAGGGTTAGGTGCAGATTACTCGAAATCGAAAAAATTTAGTAGTTAGCCTAACACAAAGGATAGCACAGTCTAAATAAATGTTATATTCATATCTAATAATGAAATCATACAGTAAATGTAACACTTTACTTGATGGGGGAGAAGGGTGATTTTGAGGTTGATAAAATCGAGCCTCTCTTCAAGTGTTATGTCCTTTCTTTTACGATCATCACCGGGAATTCTATCACCAGAACGCTTCTTGTTGATATTCTTCTTGACTATATTCACAGTTAATACAGTGGGGTATGCTATAACGAACGGATACTACTACGAATATTCCTATAACGAACGGTTTTACCTATAAAATTGAGAATGCTATAACGAACGAAACTCCTACAACGAACATTATTTAATTTTTTTTTTTTCTAATTTATTGTTTTTTTATTACAAACATTAATGATATTCTTTATTTCAGGGGTTTAGATGCATATTTATGCACTTTTTTACAATTTTTACAATTTTATATTATATTTTTCAGTGTTAAGTGGTTGTATTTGGGGGCCTGGAACGGATTAATCCTATAACGAACGAATGCTATAACGAACAAGGTTCTAGAGCCAATTAGATTCGTTATAGCATACCCCACTGTACCACAAAATTGGAGAAATAGTAAGCAAAAATCGCGTTATAGCAAACAAGCGTTCACGTTATACAAATATCGTTCCTAATTCATAAATCGCGTTAGAGCAAATTCGCGTTATCAAAACACGCGTTATAGCAGAACTCACTGTACCTTCATATGTAAATGCCTTGCATTAACTCGCCAGGCCAACATACAGGCAATTAAAACATCTAATAATAACATGCATAGGAATGGAACTCGTACATAACCAGGGACTGCCTGCATACCACTGTGTGCTGGTCTCTTGGTATTCCTTCACTATATTATCTGGTCTTCCTATACAGTAGTAGACGAATCATGGACCCCACTAATGGATATCACTGATTCCTTTCTTTTTTCCTTTTTCTATGAGACTAATGGCTTATGGCACATAATGTGGCAATAATAAGAGTAGTCTCTTCCCTTGGTAACTTTATGAGTTTACCACAAGAATCACAAAGCTCAGTACGTTGACTGTTCTGAAAGACAGATTTTTTACGAACCCCAGAGGCAACATATCTACACATTTATTATACGTATCATTTATGCTAATACAGTTTATTATAGCAGTTCACAACTCTTACTATCACAACATTTTCTGGCAGGAAATTACTGCGCAACAACTCACAACTCTTACAGTAACAATTCTGAAAATTTCTGGATTCTTTAACTTGAGGATGTGACTTCTAGTTTAAGAAAACTATAAAATATGTCTTTAATGTTTCTTTTTTTAGAGAAGTATTGAATATTTTTAATACTGTATGTTTCATAAAAGATGTTTGAAAAAAGTTTAATAAATAAATATAAAATGAATACAGTAATTTTCCATGTAAGACATATAACATTGACAGCTGTCACCAGCAGGCACCACTAATAAGCTCTTAAGGGTGCTTGCAGGGGGGAAATGTGTGGGTGAAAACATTTATGTTAACTTTGGAAATTTATATTTCCATACAGTTTGATATCTTTCACTCATGATATTCAGTAAGACACGGCAATGATATGACACATTTACTACACCCAAAATGCCCAAATACAGTTGCTCACTAAACACAACTTCAGAGTTCCAACAAACCTTTTACAGACATCTGCCTGACACATGACACCCTGTAATGAAACATGGTTTACATTATTTCAAAATCAGGAAATAATTAGATTACATATGCATGATGCACATGTTACCCACCTCCATGGAGAGTCTACCCTGGGTAACTGCTGTAAGGAGAAGAGGTAGCATCGTTTCTAGCCCGGGAAAGCCTGGAGGAGACTTCATTCCACTCTTTTCCTCCAAGGTGTGTGGAGCTGTAAAAACAAAACAATACTTCTGGAGTCTTTTTTCATGTAATAATGACTTACATTATATGTAATATAAATCTAAATACTGCCAGTAATTGGACAGATAGGTCAATACAGATGGACAGACAGGCATATAGATCTATTCTATAAAATTCATACAAGTTGTGACAGGATCAGCATGTACAGCCTCTTCCACTTCCAACTGGTTCAATCAGCAATGTCAATGCACCCTTTCTGGGTGGTGTTAACCACAAGAGTATGGACTCTTTAATCCGAAGCATTCATGAGTGAGGAAGAGAGGGAGGCCGGGGGAGGACTGGAGCCAGTGTGCAAGTGGGTGGCAGGGTAGTGTGGGGGATCAGTCAGAGTAGTGGGGCTAGAGGAGCAGGAGAGAGTTAAACAGTTACCTGTGTAGTTACAACAATGCTGGATATATTAAGCAAGGATATAAATATGAACTACAAAACACAAAGTATGAGTAGTACAGGTATGTGTTATCGCACATTAGGGTGGTATTCCCAGTTTGTGCTACAGGTCTGAACCATTTATGCATACATATTTTCTGTCTAGAATTTACGAGATCATTGGCCACTGTGATAACGCAACAATCACACCCCTCAAGTCGCCCACACAAGCATCGGTCATGCAATATTCCTCCATGTCCTTCCTTCCTCCTGCTGAAACCTAAGCAACTGTCACTTACTCCATGGGTGATAGGGGGATGGGCTGGGGCCTCTACATACGGCGACCGTTTACAACGTGGTTGCATTTATGACCCAATGAATAACAGATACATTGTAATTTAATTACATAAGTATCATCATAGTAATAGTGCAATGAACAACAAAAACATACCCAGGAATGTGTCAAACACAATTATTTTAACAAACAGCACCATGAAAATAATACACCAGTGAACAGAAGTTCCACCTGTATTTCGTGTTATTTTTATTTATTTTTATTTTTTTTAATTTCAGTGCAGACTACTATCTATGTTGACTACTGACGGTGAGGTGAAGAGACATTGGGAGAAGGCAGTAGAGTAGGTGTCAGCGCCTGCCACAGTTCAGGCAGGGCACAGGTGCACCTTGATTAGTATACAATCCTCATTATGTTCATGCAGATACTTTATAATTTATGGTGTTTGTTTAAGTTGGGAAACACCAATATCACATTGTATTATGCGGACATAAACACAGCTTGTTAACTTTTGGCAACACCTGAGGCAGGACGATGTGTGCTGTTGTATGGGGAGAAACATTATTTATAAGAGTTTGAGTAAGTAAGAATCAGAGTCGTAAAAAATACCGGACTTTGTTACTTAAGTAAAAGTATTGCTATATTGGCAAAATATTACTCAAGTAGAAGTAAAAAAGTATCTCATTAATAAAGTACTCATGTACTGAAAGTAAGAAGTAACAACAAAATTCTTAATTGTCTCAAATAATAAAATAAATCCCTAGTAAATAATAAAAAAGCCGTTTGTTTCTAAAAACCAGTTTTTGTGATATAGTCAAGAATGCGACATTTAGCTTTATACCTAGGTATGTAAATGCCTAGCATTAACTCGCCAGGCCAGCATACAGGCAATTAAAACATGTAATAATTACTTAAATACGTAATATTAGGAGGACAAGCCGCTACCTGGCATTTAATTGCAATTCTCAAAACCCACTCCCACACACTCCATCACACGCACTGCTACCGTCATCTCTTGCCCTAGAGCGAGCAGTAAACAAATGTCAGCTCCCGAGAGGTGGAGATGGGTGGGATGTCGACGTAGCATTCTGGACTACAGGTAATCCTCTACTTAAGAACGTTCAACTTACAAACTTTCAGTGATACAGATATCATCACTGAGGGGGGTTACCTGCCAGAACAGGTGTTAAATGTGGATGAAACTGGATTATTTTGAAGAAAATTCCAGATAGAACAAACATTACCGAAGAGGAGAAGAGCGAGCCAGGTTTTAAGGCTGTATTAAAGGGTATAGCTGTACTAAATATTCATAATCTTTTCATTTTTTACAATATGTTTGGTACCTACAAGAGTAAAGTTGGACTGACAAACAAGCCTCTGGAACGTAACTCATTCGTAAGTAGAGGAGCATCTGTACTGTATATCACAAAAACTGTTTTTTAGAAGAAAAAAAGTCTTTTTGTTCAATCCAGAATGCGATGTCTAGCTTTGATTACCTGAGCAGGAGGTGGAGAAGGAGGTGACATTGCGTATAAGGCTCCGCTAGCTTAGGTCCAGAATATAATTATAAACTTTTTGGAATATTTTCCATAATTAAGAACATTTACCGGAAGGTAAAATGTTAATTTACATATCCCAATTAGGATACTCACTTTACTCTGATGAGGAAGAAGGTCCTGGTTGTGGAGAGTAACTAGGTGGGGGAAGGGACCCCAGTACCACCACAAGTGAAGCATCTTTCAGAGATAGATGAAGATAGCTGTTTTGAAAGGTTTTTGTAGATTTCCAAAAGCCCATTTCTTTGATCTGACTGAGGCTCATATGCCACAGAAAGGCCACAGACCCTGCATATATCCTGGTGTCATGTGCCAAAATTTTTTTGCCAGGGTCTGCTTGACTCACTATCTGAGATAAATATTTTGTCATTGACTAGGAGACAATTTCTTACCATCCTGTGATGAGAATACATAGAGGCCTCGATTAGGGAATCTGTTTAACAATTATTGAAGAATCTTAACTGGGCACAATATATGAGAACCCTTGTCTCATTCATTAGCCATTTTATCCTAATAGATTGAGCTTGAAAATCCTCCCTTTCATTTTTTCCTAGAATCTCTGTAGGAAAAAGGGAGACATCTTCCTCAGAAAAGACCAATAATGATGGATTATTGGAAACTGAAATCAGCTCACTGATTCTCATACCTGTTGCTATTTCTAGAAGGAAGGCTGCCTTCTGGAGCAATCAATCCCAGTTAAGATTTATATTGTAATTAGGCCCCATAAGAAATTTAATAACATTTACCTAGAAACCAAGGTGGAATTCTCTTAGGCCAAGGGGGTCTCCGAATGAAAAAGGACGATCCGAGAATATGATAGAGTCTTGGGTTCAAAGTAATATTAAAACCCCACGCCAGAGGGTCAACCAAAGCTGATTTATAAGATGCAATTGTAGATCCTTCAAGGCCTTTAACTCTGAACAGAAAATCTTAAAATTCTAACACGACTGTTTCCAACAATATGATTGGAGTCGTTAACATGATAAATTATTGAAAAAGTTTCCACATTGCATAGAAGTTTGGGGTCTACGACCTGCTATCATTTGGTTAACTATATTTGAATTACCAAACAATCTATTTAAACATGTTTTGAGAAACTCCAAGTGTGAAGTGCCCAGGATATATCAAACAGAGGGTGCAGTACCTGGCCTAGACACCCTCGTTGCAATTGTAGAGGATGTGGGCACCAGTCCAACAGATCCAGACACCACGGATGTAGGATCCAATATGGTACAATTAAGAGGACCTTTCCCAGGAAGGATCTGAGTTTGTGAACCACTTTGGGCAACATTTTCACAGGTGGGAACAGATAGATTGAATTCCAACGGTTCAAATCTATGAGTCGAGCATTTCCTAAAAGATTCGATCGCTCCAGCAATGCATAAGTTGGCATCTTGTGATTGTTTTGTGAGGCAAAGAGAACTATTTATGGAGTCACAAACCTCCTCACTATACTCTTGAACTTCGATATCTTTAGGGACCATTCTGTTTCTGTTGATACTGGCCTGAGACGGGACAACACATCTGCCCAATTGTTTTGTACTCCCAGTATGTGAGTTGCTTTGAGGTAAAGTGTTTGTGTTACACAAACTTTTTAATTTTATTTATTTTTTTTTACAGTGTGAGAAGGGGCCAAGATATGGTTGAGCCTTGATTATTGAGACAAAACACTGCCACTCTGTTGTCCATGGCAAACAGAATCGTCATGTTTTTGAACTTTGGGTTTGCCAACAAAAAGAATAGGACTACTGCTAATTCTTTTATGTTTATGTGTTTGTCCTAAAGGAAGTTGCTCCACTTCCCATGACGGAACTCTCCTTTTGGGAATGTTATCCTCATCCTATCTCAATCGCTACCGTACAAACAACCAAGTCTGTTTGAGGGGAAACCCAGGGAGATGGACCGATTAGATTGTCCAAGTTTGTCCACCATGACAGATGAATCTTTATCTGGATGGGAAGAAAAGGAGCAATATTTTTGTTTCTGTGAAGCAACTTCGACCCCAGATGGGTTAGTTGCTTCTTTTTGTTCAATCCAGAATATGACGCCTAGCTTATACCTAGGTATGTAAATGCCTAGCATTAACTCGCCAGGCCAACATACAGGCAATTAAAACATCTAATAATTACTTAAAAATTTGTGATATTAGGAGGAAACGTCGCTACCTGGCATTTAATTGCAATTCTCAACACCCCCTCTCGCACCCTCCATCACACGCACTGACACCGACATCTTCTTGTCTGGCAAATGAGCTGTAAATACGCACAAGGAAAGCTCCACTAATTTGTGTTGTAATTGCCGATATACTAAGTGCCACGAGGATTATATATACGGTATTCATATATCTTAGCACGGTGAGGAAATTGAGTGACTTTTATTTTGTTTAATCTCTCAGATATTGTGTTTGGGACAATTTCTTATAAGGTCTGGTCAGCATCATGGCGATCACAGAGCGTCTTCTAATATGAAGCTGCTAGATCGTTAGTGACTAATATCCTCTGCTTTCAAGTCACTTAGTGAATGACGTTTTTCGCCCTCCCGGGCTTATCTTCACTGAAAGAATATATATATATATATATATATATATATATATATATATATATATATATATATATATATATATATATATATATATATATATATATATATATATATACACACAGTTGTACCACACTTAACGCGGTCAATAGAACCCAGAGGGTCCCGCGTTAAGTGAACAACAGAACATATGGGATTAATTCCAATAGAAACCGGCCCGACCCCCAAACTCCACTTTTTGAAGACACATAACTATGTTGTAAAAATAACATCTTAATTTTATGATGGTACATGCACACAATTAATACTTAAGAGAAATAGAGAAATACAGTCGCCAACTCCCTCCCCCTCTTCTCACACTACACTGCCGGCTCTTCCCTCTCTGAGAAATTTTTGGGGGAAAACTACTAAATTTTAATAAATAATACCTCAAACTGAAGTTAGGATAATACAATTGACATTGCTGGATTCCTTGTAAGACCAGGAATATTTAGAATATAAATGTTATATATTTTGCACAAAAGATAACATAACTCAGAAAACATTTTATCTAAAATTTGTATGTCTAATGCAAAATATATGATGTTTATATTCAAAATGATCATCAAATTATAAGAATTCCAGCAATGTAAATTATATTCTGACCGGGTAATTTGTATGAATTTTATGAGCTAAAACAAATATCTTCAGTTAATAAAAAAAAAAAATATTCTTCACAGGGTAACAGATGGTCGGTTGGTCCCTCCCTCCCCCCCCACCCCCCACCAACCGTCCCAAGGAGATGTGTGGGGAAACCAGAATATTTAACTTTTTTGTAATAAATAATACCTCAAACTAAAGTTAGGATAATATAATTGACATTGCTGGATTCCTTGTAAGACCAGGAATATTTTGAATATAAATGTCATATATTTTGCACAAAAGATAACATATTTACTCAGAGAAAAAATTTTATCTAAAATTTGTATGTCTAATGCAAAATATATGATGTTTATATTCAAAATGATCACAAAATTATAAGAATTCCAGCAATGTAAATTATATTCTGGCCGGGTAATTTGTATGAATTTTATGAGCTAAAACAGGCAGTCAGGCAGGGTGGCGGGTGGGGCAAATCTAAAAATAGCGTCTCGAGCCGGACACTCACCACGTATATGTGGAAAAAATCCGTGTTAAGTGAAAGTTCAGCTCTGGCGAGGCACCATGTATATGAAAAAACGCGTTAAGTGAAACCGCGTTAGGCGGGGTAATACTGTATACAGTAGAAGTCCAAAAATCCAGACTGCTTGGGGATTGGGTCGGTCCGGATTTTCCGGATTCTCAGACAGTACTTTTAAAATTCAAATTTAAGGAAGAATAAAGAAGAGATGAACAGGTACATTTTGATAATTTATTCATTAGCAAATATAGCATGCTTCATTTGTCAAAATGAGCAGTTTTAAAGAAAAAGCTTTGAATTCTAGAATTTTATTCTTTGTCTTTTTTATATCATAAATTGTAGACTTTCCAATGTGGTATGTTTCCATTAGAACAGTATTGCTCACACCACGTTCTAGTTTCTTAATTATTTCAAGTTTGTCACTCAATTTCAACGTGTTCTTCTTTCTCTTCACACAACGAAGTTTATCTACTTTAGGAGCCATTATTATGGGCTTGTACTCTGCACATGGAAAGAGTAGGACTCCAAATTCCACATGTTGTCACAGTTTGATTGCTCGTTTTAAAGTGGCAACTATGTGGTCGCTTGTAGTCGCAGTGCAGCTGTGGCGCTCATGCAGGCGTACATACACACGAAAGCCCGCTAAAAAAAAAAAAAAAGTTTGAGTTTTCGAAAAGTCCGGATTCTCGGGTGGTCCGGATTTCTGGCATCCGGATTTTTGGACTTTTACTGTATATACACAGTGGTCCCTCGGTTAACGATTTACCTTCCATAAGATTCTTAACTTCGGTTAACAAACAATCCCTCGATTAACGAGTTTTTTACGAGCTGACTTCAACATGTTTTCACTTGCATTTGGCGGTCCACCAGCTGTAGTATTAGTCCGCCAATACAGTAATCGGTTTTAGGGCTTAAATTCCTTACTATTTTAGTAAATATCAAGAAGTTTATACTATTCAATAATTTTAAAAGTTTAATATTAATTTTTTTAGTAATTTTAACAATTATTGAACATAATTGAAAGTAAAGAAACTAGTTTCTGGCGTGCCATCCAGCCTGTTAACACACCAGACAGGCATTAGTCTCTCTCTGTTTTCAGTGGAGGTAACATCTTGCTTGAAACTCTCTTCAACTAAAAGCTTTTTTTCTGTGTTTGCAAGCAAATTATTGGTCATTTTGAAATATATTTTACATATTAACAATATATAATGCAATGCAGTGTTGATTTAAAGAAAATAATCTTGAATTACACCAAGAGAGCTAAAATTTTATGGGTGAAATGGCACCATGGGGTGGCTTCTCTTCTTCCTTCCCCTCCATCCCCATTCTAATTCCCATCATCATCATCATCTAGGAGCCTTCTACATACACACCTCAAAGTAAGTGTACTTTTCTACCTTTTTTGTTGAATTTAGGCAATTTTCGGTGAGCTGGAACCAATTACCCAAAAACCTATTGAAACAATGGTTTCGGTTAACGAGCAACCTGCTGGAACGGATTGTGCTCGTTAACCGAGGGACCACTTCGTGTATTCTTCTTTTCTTGTGGTTATCAGCATATACCTAGATCAAGTGCACCTACAGTGATTTACTTGCATATATATATATATATATATATATATATATATATATATATATATATATATATATATATATATATATATATATATATATGACCAGGGAAAGCTAACCGCTGGACCACCAGGACAATAAAAGCAGTCGTACACTCTGTTATATTTCATACAAAGCCTGTTCAACGAGCTTAGGGCGCCGTGAACCTCTAATGGGGACTACCCGTATCACGTAAGTGGTCAGAGCAACGTTTTACCAAATCCGGCTTCGAAACACGAGGATCCACATATATTTCATTAGCCCAATAAAGCACGCGGACTTCTACATATAATCAACACCTCAACCTGCCAGGATTCAAACCCACGGCCCACAAGCCTATGACTCTGACCAGGGAACGCTAACCGCTGGATCCTCGTGTTTCGAAGCCGAATTTGGTAAAACGTTACTCTGACCACCTACGTGATATGGGTGGTCAAGATTAGAGGTTCACGGCGCCATAAGCTCGTTGAACAGGCTTTGTGTGAAATATAACAAAGTCTAGGACTGCTTTTAGTATCCTGGTGGTCCAGCGGTTAGCGTTCCCCGGTCACAGTCATAGGCTTGTGGGCCGTGGGTTCGAATCCTGGCGGGTTGAGGTGTTGATTATATGTATATGTATAATAATAATAATAATAATAATTAACGGTTTATTGAAAGAGCTTGGCAGCCAGAAGGTTGAAAATATACAGTTACATATTTGGGGAATGGGTTACGAATTACAAATAATATACAAGTAACATAAGTGACACGAATAAGACATATAATAACTTAGATGGGGAAAAGCTCAAACTACAGTTCATTTCAACATAGTGACAGTGTTACAGTATTACAAGTTATTGATAATTTTTACAATGGTTGGGACTGGGCTGTTCTTATAGCGATCAGTTCGTGCACGTATGGGCTGGATGCGGTTGTGGTGTCGCACAGCAATTCTCGGACAAGGGATCTCAGGTGGTAGTAGGAGCCGGTGTCGGGGATGGTGTAGAAGCTTCTTACCAAATTTGCAGATGAGGTCGTGGTGATGGTCAGTGAGAGTCGAAAGGGTCAGTGTGTTGAGCGCTTCTTGATATGTGGAGTAGGAGGGGGAGAGAATAATCTTGCATGCCCTCTTTTGCACTTTTTCTAGGTGTTTACGTTGTGTGGCATTTAGGGAGGAAGACCAGGTGGGGGAGGCATAGGTGAGCTTGGGAAGTATGAATGTTGTGTAAACACTGAGGAGCTCGTGTGCAGGAACTCCGAGGGACTTGAGTCGGCGGAGGAGGTGGAGACGGAAACTGGAGGATTTGACAACTTCATTGACGTGTGGTTTCCAATTTAGTTTGTTGTCTATGGTGACGCCGAGGAGCTTCGTGGAATCTACAACCTGGAGTGTGTTCGGACCTAGAGTAATGGAAGGAGGTGGGACAATGTCGGAGGAGAGGTTGATGTGCATAACCATGGTCTTGGTATGGTTGATGGTGACATGGTTGTTGGTGGCCCAGTTTTGGAGACTGTTCAATAAATCCTGAAGGGCGGTATAGTTGGGAGCAGAATTGTTGACGCTGATCCAAATGGTGGAGTCGTCGACATATTTCCAGCGAGCAGGGGTTTCTCTTAGGGCATCATTGATGAGCATAAGGAAACAGAGTGGTCCCATCTTGGTGCCTTGGGGGACGCCACAGGTGAGCGACTGAGAGGTGGAGACAGCCCCTCGGAAGCGTACAGCTTGGCGTCGGTCACTGAGGAAGTCTGTAAGCCATGGTATGAGGCTTCTTCGAAGCCCGAGGTCAATAGCTTTGTTGATGATTATATTGTGGTCGACTAGGTCGAACGCTTTAGTGAAATCAATGAAGGCGACAGCTACAGACGTTTTTCGTTTCTCGAGATGGCGGTATATGTAATCGAGAAAGCTGACAAGACAGTGAGTGGTGGAGGAAGTTTTCATGTTGCCAAATTGCTGAGGGTCTACGACTCCTGCAATATCAGCATAAGCCCAGTCGAACACAAAACTTTCACTGATTAGGCTGGGTATTGGGGTGATTGCAATAGGTCGTAGCTGATTTAAGGATTGTGGGCTGGTTGACTTGGGCACTGGTGATACATAAGAGGTTTTCCAGTCAGCTGGGCATCTGGCTTGACTGAGAGAAGCATTGATGATGGAGCAGAGGGGTTTAGCAAGCTCCGGGGAGAACTCCTTGAAGAGTTTCATTGGTAAGTCAATGGGGGTGGTAGAGCGTTTTAATTTTAGTTTGTCCAGGCGTTTTGCTACGTCAAATTCTTCTACTAAGTCAGTGGGAAGGGGGGCTGGTAGGTAAGCAGGGAGAGTGGTTGTGTCAAGCCGTGGGAGCGTCTGGCATATAGTAGCGAAATGGTTATTTGTTTGCTCAGCTGCGTCAACACTAGTGAGATGGCTAAGGAAGGGGAGGGGGTGTGTCTTATTGTTTAGTCCACAGAGTTCTTTAAGCTTACCATACCATTGACTGATGTTGGTCTGCTTCAGGTGTTGTAATTTGGTTGGGTAGTGGGACTTCTTTGCAGTGCGTATTTCGCGGATGACTCGGTTGCGAAGTGACCTGTAGCGGATGTGGTCATTGAGATGAAAGGCTCTGTCTCTCTGTTGCATAAGTCTTTTGATCCGAGGTGTGATCCAGGGCAAGTCAGCTGGGTGAGATCTGACGGACTTCTCGGGGAAGAAGTGGTGGTGAGCTTGCGTGGTGGTGTTGGTATAATTTATCCATTTGGTTTCCACGTCATCCACGCTAAGTACTTCAGTCCAGGGATGGTGAACTATCCACTGCCCGAAGAGGCGCACTGCAGAGTCAGTAATCGGCCTGTAGGTCTTGATGTAGGGTCTCTGTACTTGAGTGGGAGTGGGAGCTGGGGACCAGAGCACTGATAAGTGTGTGCTACACCCGATAGGAGGCATTGGTTGAGGTGGTTGGTACTGGTCCGCTAAGTCAGTTAAGATAAGGTCCAGGGTATTTTGACCGTGTGTGGGGAAGGTCACAACTTGTGATAGTGATAGCTGGTCCTGGATATCAGTGGTGTCAATTTCATTATAATCTCCACATAATACTAACTTGGCACATGGGTACCTAACTCTGAGGTGGTCTGAGGTGGTGATGAGATGATTGATAAGAGTGTCTCTGGTGGGTGATCGAGGCGGATGGTATGCCACACAGATTATAATGGAGGCGGTGTTGCGTGGGTGGGCCCGTAACACGACACGTACCCATAATGTATATATATATATATATATATATATATATATATATATATATATATATATATATACACCTAGACCCCGACTGCGACCGTCGTGACCAAAAATTTTTTCAAATGACGCGCGCATTTTCTATACCGAAACGTTTCTGTCCGGGGCGAGAGGGAGGGGTGGCTTGGGTCACCTCGTGGGTACACTCACTCAGTGGAGCGCTTTGTTTGTGTTTGGCTATCGTATTCTATACTGATCGCGCTGTGAACTTTCGTTATTATTGAATTTAATTGACTTTATAATGACTGGAAAGCGTAAAAGTGAGAGTGCTGGTGGTACTCCAAGGAAAAGGAGACAGGCAATTACTTTTGAGATGAAACTGAAGATAATAACACAGTATGAGAATGGAAAAACAGTAGCAACGATCTCACGCGACCTAGGTTTCTCACACTCGACTATATCCACTATTCTGAAGGACAAGGAACGTATTCGTGAAGTAGTGAAAGGAACAACACCTATAAAGGGAATTATAATATCAAAGAAAAGACAAAGCCCTATCCACGATATGGAAAAATTATTGGTGATATGGATAGAAGACCAGATGCAGAAGCGTGTACCCTTAAGTGTTCTAACCATACAGGCTAAAGCAAGAAGCCTGTTCCAAAGCCTGAAGGAGCAGGCAGGAGATGAATGTGATCAAACCTTTACAGGAAGTCATGGATAGTTTGATAGATTTAAAAAACGCTACAGTCTACACAGTGTTAAGGTGAGTGGAGAGGCAGCTAGTGCCGATGTTGGTGCTGCCGAAGCTTTTAAGGAGGAGTTAGATGATGTGATTGTGGAAGGGAATTATTTGCCAGAGCAAATATTCAATGTGGATGAGACTGGATTATTGTGGAAACGCATGCCTGAGCGGACATACATCCACAAAGAGGCAAAAAAAATGCCCGGATTCAAGTCATTCAAGGACAGAATTACACTTCTGTTGGGGGGGAATGTTGCTGGTTTCAAGCTAAAGCCCTTCATGATCTATCATTCAGAGAACCCAAGGGCTTTTAAACATGTCAGCAAGCACACACTGCCAGTGTTTTATCGCAGTAACAAGAAAGCCTGGATGACCCTAGTACTATTTGAGGATTGGTTCATGACTTGTTTCATTCCACGAGCCAAGGAGTATTGTCTGCAACAAAGGATTCCATTCAGGATTTTACTGATTTTGGATAATGCTCCGGGACACCCACCACACCTGGGCGACATGCACCCTGATGTTAACGTAGTGTACATTCCACCTAACACTACTTCTATCATCCAACCCATGGATCAAGGTGCTATTTCTGCCTTTAAAGCGTATTATTTACGCACGACCTTCGCTCAGGCTGTTGCTGCTACTGAAGGTGAGAAAACGCTCAGACAGTTTTGGAAGGAGTACAACATTTTGTCATGTATAAAGAACATTAGTACAGCATGGGATCAGGTTACAAAACATTGCATGAATGGAATATGGAAGACAATCCTGAAAAGATATGTGCATACTTTCAAAGGATTTAATGAAAATGAAGTTATTTTGGATATTAGTAACAAGATAGTGGAGTTAGGTAAACAGCTGGAGTTAGAAATTGATACTGAAGATGTTGGACAGTTGGTTGAAAGTGTAGCAGAAGAGCTCAGTGACGAGGATCTTATTGAACTAGATGCACAGAAAGTTGAAGAGGAAGAAGAGAGACAAAATGTAGAAGAAGAGCCTGCACCCCCCAAAAAGGTTTCCGTGAAACATATGGCAGAGGCATTTGCTACAATTAATAAAGGAATGCAAATGTTTGATGACATGGATCAAAATTATGAGCGTTATGCCAAAGTTGACAGAATGATCCAAGATGCACTTGCTTGCTACAGAGAAATTTATAATGAAAAGAAAAAGCAAACTGTGCAGTCTAAATTGGACACCTATTTCATGAAGTCCCCCAGTACTGGCTCCTCACGCCCCACCAGTGCTGCCTCTTCACTCCCTCAAGATGATCCAATACCCTCAACCAGCAAGTTACCACAGCACATAAACCTGTCTGAAGAAAGCGACATTGATGACCCACCCAGCCCTGTCTCCTCTTCTGCTTCTTCCAATTAATATAGTCTCCATGTGTCCTGTCAATAGGAAATTATGGGGGCCCCGTGTGCATTCAGCTGACTACATTTAAGGTAAGTGCTCAGTCACACTGTATCCATTCCTCATTATTTATTATTTTTACTGTACTGTATCCATTCCTCATTATTTTTTACGTTTAGTGTACTGTATTTCAATGTAGAGTTTTAAATTTTTTTTGAAAAAAAAAAATTTTTGAATTTTTTTTTGAAAATTTTTTTTTTTTATCTATGTCGGACTTACGACCTGGATTTGGGTCGCTAACCCCGTCGTAAGTCCGCGTACTTTATTGGGCTGATGAAATATGTATGGATCCTCGTGTTTCGAAGCCGGATTTGGTAAAACGTTACTCTGACCACCTAAGTGATACGGGTGGTCCCCATTAGAGGTTCACGGCGCCTTAAGCTCGTTGAACAGGCTTTGTGTGAAATATAACAAAGTCTAGGACTGCTTTTAGTATCCTGGTGGTCCAGCGGTTAGCGTTCCCCGGTCACAGTCATAGGCTTGTGGGCCGTGGGTTCGAATCCTGGTGGGTTGAGGTGTTGATTGTATGTAGAAGTCCGCGTGCTTTATTGGGCTAATGAAATATATATATATATATATATATATATATATATATATATATATATATATATATATATATATATATATATATATATATATATATATATACTGTATACAATTTTCTTTGTCGCAATTATACACGTGCTAGTATAAATACCATGATTTATGTGGCCATCTCTCTCCCTCCTCTTATGTTCGTTTACAAAACTTTTCGGGCTTCCGCCCTGGGTTTTCTAATTACTCTCAGCATGAAGGCCAGAGTTAAGTTTTTCTCTTCATAACTCTATTTTATTGATGTCCTGAGTAGCGGGTTCAGCCTTTCCAGGCGAACTTTAGCGAGGCTGCTAGCCTTAGTGATCCCTCCCGACGCTGACCTTCTAGTCTTACTAGCAATCTAGAGTTATGTTAGGATGGACCTTGTATCCTTAATATGGGTTATATGAGAACCACTTAGGGTGGAATTCTCAGCCCAATACATCTTGCTAGAGTAATGGTGGACGATGTTAGCCAATGGAGAGCAATGGTAGCAGCTCAGCACTGTCAACCCTTCCGGGTGACATGATGCTCACTCAGACATTTTCGCTCAAGCTAATTAATTGAAGCAAGCGATGATGTCTGTGCACCCTGATTGGCAACAAATAGAGAACTTGATGATCCCTCATGATAAAAATGCTCTAAATGAAGTTAGTTTGATTAAGAAATAAAGTTCATTGAGCTGAGGGATAACTGAGATAAAAGAAGCGAGAAGTGTATGATATAGTGAGTTAGTTGTTTATGATTGTCACACTGATGACTGATATAACAATAAGAGATCTTAATGAAATAAATTACTAAAATATAACAGTTACAAGTCATATTGGGAGAAAATGTTATCTCCCTTGTATTATTATAATGATACAATGTGACTCATAATGTTCCTCCTAGTTTAGATGAGTGATGTGCAACTGGAGGATGAAGGACACTTGTCTGGATTGATGGATGATGAAGGAGACTATGGAACTGTCCCTGAGGAACTAGTGTTGAGTGATGACCTACAAGGACTAGAAAGTTCAGCTCATACACTACGTACAAGGAATTGTCCGTCAGTAGAAGTTGTGAATTCAGTAGTAGTAGTTTCACCCAGGACCCAAGGGGACCATACTACATGTAATTATCAAGGATGTAGAGCCACTTGGATTACCAAGATAGATCCTCATTTGGATTGCATAATTCATGGCAGCTGTGTCTCAGACAACCTGTTTTCACCAATGGATTTTGCAGTTTGTTATGATCAAAATTTTTAATTTAATCAAGCTGCAGGCGATAAGAAAGAATTATTGCAGATCCAAATAAAAATAGGTGGAATAAGGCCTTGAAGAATAAATTTCTAAATGTAAAACACTGGAAAGATTACAAGTTGGCAGAAAGTTTAGAATTATGGGTGACTTAATCCCCAATTAGACCAACCTACTTCTGCTAAGAAAAGTAGGTTCTTGGATTTTCTAGATAATGAGGCAGTAGGAAGGTTACAAGAACCTCTACCTAGTCAGTCTGCTTTCAGTGGATTCCAGGAACAGGATGAGGAGGCTGGCTATAATCACAGTGTTCAGTCTCTAGAGCAGGGAGAACCTGTTGAGACTGACTTAATCCTGTCCCCATTTTGACAACCACTTCCACCTGGGGCAAAAGTATTGGTTACTATGAGTGGAAACAGACTGCTCTCGACTGCCACGCAGCTGATGGATGACAATAAGTGTAAGGATGATCCCAACAGGCCTTGGGTAACATTGGTAAGATCTAAGTCTTCTTTGTTTTCTACCACATCTGAATCTGTGGATTCCTTATTCAAGGTATTTTATGAAAATGTTTCTAAACTTCCTGATCTCTCAGCACTTACAAAGAGACAAGAAGGCCAGCCAACTGTGGGTCATCATTCATTGTTTTTAGAAGGTGATACTACAATTTCTTGACCTGATATTTGCCCAAAAATTATCTCTGAAAGACTTAACATTCATTCCCGCAGATAGGAATGCTCAGAAGTTTAGTTTTTTAAAGTTCCAATTTAATGACAAAAAGAGTTCCTTATAAGAACTTTCCCAGTATTTGTCAGCTCCAAAATATGCTGATATAAGTTATGAAAGAAATTTGAAACCAGTTGCTTCTGCACTGTTGCTTGAAGAATTTAAATTTAGGAAATTGGCAGCAGATATTTGGTCTGCAATCATGATGTGTCAGTTATTGACTAAGTTTGTGTTGGACTATGAGAAAAATTCAGAAGTGGAAAAATGTTTTGCTGCTGCTATACAAGGGATTCCATATTCCCTGTACAACTCATTTTGGAAATGTTGTTGAAAGCCCTTATAATTAAAAGCCCAGCTAAGGAAGCAAGCCACCAATAATGTTTCAAATGGGAGTGCTTATTTATTGCAACCTTCTTCACCTCTTTCTCCTGCTTTGTTTGATGAACAAAAATGGTTAAATATAGATCAGCTGTTGAGCAAGCTATTAATATTATTGTTCCCAGGAGTCTTCAGACCTTTCGGAAATCTAAAAGAGGAAGGTTTTACAGGGGAACAGGACCAGCTGCTAGGTTCAGTTATCAACCTGGAGGAAACTTTAAGAGGGGATAACGATTCAAGACATAGTAAGGGTGGCCGTTTGTTCAGAAGTGGAAGGAGACCTTATTCCACCACATCAGTGACCACTCCCTCCCAATGAAGCCAGACAGCTGGGTCGTCTAGGAGGGTTGGGAAAACAGGTGGACTTCTTCCATATGGGCTTACAAGACAATCAAAGGGAGCCTCACATGGACTTGGTTGAGGCACCTTCCCCTAGTGTTACAAAAAGGGGTCAAAAATCAACCCCCTTACTCACAGAATTTGTAATTCAACTGTAAACAGAGGTGTGATAGAACTGTTGCAGTCAGAGAAGTGCTTCATGTCTCGCCTGCTCCCAGTCCCCAAGAAAAACAGCAAAAAATTGAGGTGGATTTTAGATATTTCCATCCTGAACAAATTCATTAAAAAAAAAAAAAAAGTTTCAAGGTGCTCACTTATGACCATCTGAGGCATCTACTTCTGCCCAATGCTTGGATCTCAAAAGTGGATCTCGAAGATGCCTATTATCATGTGCCTGTTGCTCTGAGGTACAGAAAGTTTCTAATGTTCGCAGTGGGGGATAAGGTTATCAATTAACAGTGATGCCATTCGGCCTAATAATTGCGCCAAAAGTGTTTATAAAACTGGTGAACATCCCCAGGGAGATCCTTGCGAAGGAGGGCATAAGAACTTTTTCTTGTCGACGATTGGCTGATAGTGGGAAACTCTTTCGAAGACTGTCAAAGGGCGACCCAACGTACACTAGTACTAGTTCATAATCTAGGATTACAGATAAACCAGGTGAAATCGAATCTCCTACCATGTCAGAAATTGGATTGGTTAGGTCTCCATTGCGACACCAATAAGCAGTCAGCCAGTCTACCAGAAGCAAAGGTAGCAAATGTGATAAACCAAGTAGAAGCCTTTTGTGTAAAGAAAGAGGTTTCTTGGCACGATTGGGAAAAACTACTGGGTCTGTTGAATTTTGCCACCAAAGTAGTTCCTTTGGGCACGTTTTGGAAGAAGCAACTAACTCATCTGGGGTCAAAGTTGCTTCACAGAAACAAAAACATTGCTTCTTCTCTCCCTATTCTGATAAGATTCATCTGTCATAGTGGACAAATTTGGACAATCTAATCGGTTCATCTCCCTGGGTTCCCCCTCGAACACAATTGGTCGTTCCGTCAAGGGAAGTGGAGCAACTGCCTTTCAGACAAACACATAAACATACCGGGAGTACAAAACAATTGGGCAGATGCGTTGTCCTGTCTCAGGCCAGTATCGACAGAAACAGATTGGTCCCTAAAGATATTGAAGTTCAAGAGTCTTGTGAGGAGGTTTGGGACTCCACAAATAGATAACTTTGCCTCACAAAACAATCACAAGATGCCAACTTATGCATCTCTGGAGCGATTGAATCTTTTAGGAAATGCTCTACTCATAGATTGGAACCGTTGGAATTCAATCTATCTGTTCCCACCTGTGAAAATGTTGCCCAAGTGGTTCAAAACTCAGATCCTTCCAGGGAAAGGTCCTCTCAATTGCACCATATTGGATCCTACATCCATGGTGTCTGGATCTGTTGGACTGGTGCCCACATCCACTACAATTGCTACAAGGATGTCTAGACCAGGTACTGCACCCTCAGTTCGAGATATCCTTAGTACTTAATGCGTGGAGTTTCTCAAAAAATGTTCAAATAGATTGTTGGGTAATTCCAATATAGTTAACAAAGTGATAGCAGGCCATAGACCCCAAACTTCTATGCAATATGAGAAAGCTTGGAAAAATTTTCAATAATTTATCAGGTTAACGACTCCAATCACATTGTCGGAAACAGTGGTGTTAGAATTTTAAGATTTTCTGTTCAGAGTTAAAGGCCTTCAAGGATCTACAATTGCATCTTATAAATCAGCATTGGTTGACCCTCTGGATGGGGGTTTTAATATTACTTTGAACCCAAGAACTTATCAAATGCTCAGATCGTCCTTTTACATTCAGAGACCCCCTCGACCTAGGAGAATCCCACCTTGGTCTCTAGATAAAGTTACTAAATTTCTTATGGGGCCTAATTACAATATAAATCTGAACCGGTTCAGATTGCTCCAGAAGGCAGTTTTCCTTCTAGCAATAGCAACAGGCATGAGAATCAGTGAGCTGATTTCAATTTCTAATGATCCATCCTTACAGTATTGTTATTTTCTGAGGAAGATGTCGCCCTTTTTCCTATGTAGATTCTAATAAAAAATGAAAGGGAGGATTTTCAAGCTCAACCTGTCAGGATAAAAATGCTAATGGATGAGACAAGAGTTCCTCATATAATGTGCCCAGTTAAGATTCTTCGAGAATGGTTAACCAGATTCCTTAATCGAGGCCCCTATGCATTTTCATCACAGAATGGTAAGAAATTGTCTCCTATTCAAATGACAAAATATTTATCTCAGTTAGCGAGTCAAGCAGACCCTGGCAAGAAATTTTTGGCACATGACACCAGGAAATATGCAGGGTCTGTGGCCTTTCTGTGGCACATGAGTCTCAGTCAGATCAAAGAAATGGGCTTTTGGAAATCTTCAAAAACCTTTCAAAACAGCTATCTTAATCTATCTCTGAAAGATGCTTCACATGTGGTGGTACTGGGGTCCCCTCCCCCACCTAGTTAATCTCCACAACCAGGACCTTCTTCCTCATCAGAGTAAAGTGAGTATCCTAATTGGGAAATGTAAATTAACATTTTACCTTCCAATAAATGTTCCTAATATTGGAAAATATTAAAAAAGTTTATAATTATAATCTGGACCTAAGCTATTGAAGCCTTATACGTAATGTCACCTCCCTCTCCACCTCCTGCTCGGGTAATCAAAGCTAGACGTCGCATCCTGGATTGAACAAAAAGCCGTTTTTTCTAAAAACCAGCTTTTGTGATATACCCGTAGTCCAGAATGCGATGTCGACATCCCACCCATCTCCACCCCTCGAGAGTTGACATTTATTTACTGCTCGCTCTAGGGCAAGAGATGACGGAAGCAATGCGTGTGATGGAGGGTGCGGGAGGGAGTTTTGAGAATTGCAATTACCATAAATGCCAGGTAGCGACGTGTCCTCCTAATATTACGTATTTAAGTAATTATTAGATGTTTTAATTGCCTGTATGTTGGCCTGGCGAGTTAATGCTAGGTATTTACATACTTAGGTATAAAGCTAGACACCGGATTCTGGACTACAGGTATATCACAAAAACTGTTTTTTAGAAGAAAAAAAAACGGCTTTTTTTGCCCCCTGGGCCCCATTGTGGGTCGGTGGCCTGTGCCCAGGTGGGTTATTCCCCGTAAAAAAAAAAATATATCTGTATATAAATTGTCGTGCTTGTTAAACATAAGCTATTTTTTGTTTAGTTAATTCTTTGTAAGACTTGATATTTTTTCTGTATACAAGTGAAGAGCATCTAGAGACCACTCTTAAGATTTTTCTCAATACCTGATTATCTCCAAACCCCAAAATGTTTGGTTACTACAGTATATTGTTCACTGTATTAAGCTGGAATTCACTTTTTCTGTATTACATCCACATTTAAAATTTCACTGAAATCCAATTCCATTTATTGAAATCACCGCATGCAAAATGTTGGATGAACATAATAATATGAGACAGGTCATAACTTCACAAATCATAAGTGTACTGATTTCTGAACTTATGAGTTCTTGCATTACAGAACTGGATGAGGTAACATTAAGCTTTAAACTGCCAAAATATGGATGGAAAATACTGATTTTATAGACCTAATCCAGATCTTATGAGGCCACATACATGAAATAAGTTCCATCAATCCATTTGTATTTGTTCAAGATATTGTGTTCACAAGATGTGAGGATAGACACACAGACAGACAGACAGATGGATGGATACTACTTCCATGTGACAAGGGTAATGATAAAGTCCATGAAAAATTATTAAAAAGATTAAAAACATCTTACCATGCTGTTGACTTAATAGCTGATCTGCATTGTCTGATTAGCATGAAACACATTAAATAAAATATAAGTTACAAAAGTCAGATCACTGAAATGACAGCAAATATTCTGAATGTAAGAAAGAGAAAAACCCATGAAATTCATACAAAAATAAGACTAAGCTTCATTAATTCTCTCATTACACTGCAAGACTTATTTTTGGATGGGAAGATATTATAAATGCTTATAAAATTTCATTTGATGGTAAAAAGAATGGAACAATTGAATTTCGAGAGTACTTGGCTATAAACCCACTGACAGAGCCTACCTTACTCAGGAGGTTATTGTACTCTGAGTCAAGGACACTATCCTGTCTGATTATGTAAATTCGTGTACTGTATAAGTGAAGACCATAATATAGAACAGACCAACCACTCGAACAGCAAGTAAGCTGATAGGTGGTGAAACGCTAAATAAACAATATAAAAAGACAGACACTTGACCAGATGAACCAGCTTTTATAGCTTTTATGAAGGTATCATCAACCCTGAACCAAGCAGTGCTTTAAAATGCCATAAATTCAACAGATATTTAAGTTGAAAAAAAAAAAATCTGAAGCTGGTTCAAACTTGGGTCACAAGCTTCATTCATCATCTTTTCCTGCTGATAAAGTTGCTCAATAGGGGTAAGAGTTCTTATTACCAGTAAAAGTACTTGTTCACCCAGGTAGGTAATAGGCAGCTACCAAACAGGGAGGTACTACCGCCTGGGATGATATTGGAAGCATAATGAGTTGTCTAATGGTAGACTCTGCTGCCATATGGCATCACGAAAATTGTGACCAAGTCCCAGGTTGCTGATCTGACTTTCTGCCTCATTTACACACAGTTGCAGGGTCTCAATTGTTTCTCTGACTTTGACAACACAACATACATACAGTATATTGCTTCTCAATCTTGATCTTTTTTTCATTTTTGTATTTCTTTATGGTTCTTTATTATTATTATTATTATTACATTTTGGCCCCCCCAGGCCCTGATGTGGGTTTGTGACCTGTGTCCGGGTGGGCTAATCACCGTGTAAAAAAAAAAAAAAAAAAAAAAAAAAAAAAAAAAAAAAAAAAATAGAGCACACATACATCAGCTATGTCCACCCTGGACTTTTGGACCAATATATTGTCTCGGGCAACATTCACTTTCCAAACAAACTTTGCACCAATCCAACTCTGTTAGAAGAAAGCAGGACTTCAGAATCCCTACCCCATACCTGTATTTTGTAGTTGATGCTCTCAACTAGGCCGCTCATTATAATAACCAGTAAAAATATTGGTAGGTGGTCCCACAACAGCTCCCGGACTAAGCAGACAATACACCCTAAGAGAGATACAGGTTGTACCTCTCTAGTCCGGCATTCTGTGGTCCGGAAACTCCCGTGGTCCGGAACGATTTTAGTTTGCCCATGGAGAAAATTAATTTGAGTCTGGTACTTTCAATGTTTGGCTAAATTTGGCCTTATTTACCCTACTTATTTGGCGAATTACTACCTGTAATAAAGCAACATCCTAATAAACCAACGAAAATAACACAGATAAAATTAAATAAAAACTAAAAACAACACAGAAAAGTTCTTATGTTTTACAGCTTCAGCTAGAGTTGAGCATACGTCATCCGGGTAAGAGCACACACAACAACATTGGCTATCCCTGTTTTCAACTTTATCACCACTGGTGGGTAGAATTTTTTTTTTAAATTCAGAAACATTATTTAAAACACATATGAACAGTAAATAAGTGTTGCTTTCATATTCTTAGGTAGAGTAATGACGATACGTTTTCACATGTGCGCACTTACATATGTGAGCTCACTTTTATCTTTACCATTAATGGTTAGCTACTTATTTTGTTCCATTTATTAACATTAAATAACGTTACTTAAAACAACCATATTAATTTTTTTACAATAATTTTACTACAGCTACAACTAGTCTTATTTTCTTCAGTTTTATATGTAGAACCAATCAGTCACTGGTTTTGTAAACATTAACGAAAACAATGCAGTCTCTTCTCCTCGTGTGTTCTAATATTCTACATATTATTTATGAATTGTATTGTTCAGCTGGCACACATAAAAATTAATTAAATCAAAAAGACATTCAGTAATAGACAATAATGAATCTTTTGTACATGAGAGAAATGACACTGTTTACACTATTTGTGCACGTCTGAATGTTGGCGGGCCGCTCAAACCAGTCGAAAATCGAGTTTCCACAATCAAAATTTTAAATTGCGTAGTGTTTTTTTTTTTTTGTCCAAATACGTCGAATTAAAAACTAACAAAATTTGAGAACCTACTCTACAACATTTAACCCTTCAATATATCTTCAAAGAGACTGCTTCCAAGCATAAGCACAAGTCACTATCTATCCATGAAAAGGGTGAATTTCCATGGTCCGGAAATTTCCACAGTCCGGCACCAGTCAGGTCCCGAGGTTGCCGGACTAGAGAGGTACAACCTGTAATGTACTGCTGCTACATATCCCTGACAGAGCTGCATACTAAAATGATGTGACAACTCTCCTTGTACTACACATTTCATCAGCAATAACCAGTGTTCATTCACAGTCAAGTTGTATTGGGTGTGTCGGGTAGTGTCTCTGTAACAAAGAGTGTCAACATTTGGGCTTTTGTTTGTTCATCACCAGACATTGGTGAGTACATTCATAAAGTCATCAAAGAAAATTCTGGTGAAGTGAATGTTTCAATCAGTGCTGCACTTTTGTTGTCATTTGCAATTAAAGATCAATTGTAATTTTGCAGGAGTGGATATAATGGAGATATTCTAGATTCACATGTCATGATATATACGTACAGTATAGTCTGGATTTACGCGGTTTTTGTTTACGCGTTTGGTCATTTACACGGTGCCTTGCCAGAATGAAGTGTTTTAATTACACGGTAAATATCATCATTTACGCGGGAAGCAGCGCGGGCAGGGTGCGCACGTGGTCGCCCAGTCATCAAAACATTACCGAGTTCTTCATGAGCCACCCTCCACAGCCGGCACAAGTCAGTGATAGTGAGGATATGGACTTTGAGAGGTTTGACAAAGAGGCCCTGCAAGCCTCTGTGCCCGTGTGCCCAGCCATCTTTTCTACTAACGTAAGTGTTAAAACGCCTAATATTATTGATATTTCTCGTAAATATTAATTGTGTGTGCATACCATCATAAAATTAAGAAGTTATTTTTACCAAAACGTAGGTATTGTGTCGAAAAAAGTGGAGTTTGGGAGTCGGCCCAGTCTCTATTTCAATTAATCCCATATGTTCTGTTATTTCGTTTACGCATTTCTCATTTTACGCGGCCCTCCAATGGTTCAATTGACCTCGTAAATGCAGACTATACTGTAGTAGAATCTTGTTATTTCAAACTCGGCTATTACAAACTTTGCCTAATTTTAATGAATATTAAGTTCGAACAGGTTATATGTATTTCAGACCACTAAACTAAGTTTGAATTACATATGTCATCCTGATTAGAACCTAACCAAATTCGCACCAAATTCCTGCCACGGTGCCTTCACTCACAGAAAGTCAGTTGGTATTTAAACAAGCTGCTGCAAACATCAGTTGTCAGCCATTCCCGGTCTCTCCTCGACTTACGACGGGGTTCCGTCCCGACGACCGGTCGTAAGTTGAAAAGGCAAAAATAATACAGCTAGACCCCGACTTATGACTACATGGACTTACGTCCATTGGTACTTACGACCTGCTTTGACCGTACATCCATCGAGACATACGACTGCGGCAGTCGTGACCAAAAATATTTTCAAATAACGCGCGCATTTTCTATACCGAAACGTTTCCATCCGGGGCGAGTGGGTGGCGCGTCTCGGGTCGCCTCGTGGGTACACTCACTCAGTGGAGCGCTTTGTTTGTGTTTGGCTATTGTATCCTATACTGATCGCTCTGTGAACTTTCATTATTATCGTATTTAATTGACTTAATAATGACTGGAAAGCGTAAAAGTGAGAGTGCTGGTGGTACTCCAAGGAAAAGGAGACAGGCAATTACTTTTGAGATGAAACTGAAGATAATAACACAGTATGAGAATGGAAAAACAGTAGCAACAATCTCACGCGACCTAGGTTTCTCACACTCAACTATATCCACTATTCTGAAGGACAAGGAACGTATTCGTGAAGTAGTGAAAGGAACAACACCTATAAAAGGAACTATAATATCAAAGAGAAGACAAGGTCCTATTCACAATATGGAAAAATTATTGGTGATATGGAAAGAAGACCAGATACAGAAGTGTGTACCCTTAAGCATTCTAACCATACAGGCTAAAGCAAGAAGCCTGTTCCAAAGCCTGAAGGAGCAGGCAGGAGACAAATGTGATCAAACCTTTACAGGAAGTCATGGATGGTTTGATAGATTTAAAAAATGCTACAGTTTACACAATGTTAAGGTGAGTGGAGAGGCAGCTAGTGCCGATGTTGGTGCTGCCGAAGCTTCTAAGGAGGAGTTATATGATGTGATTGTGGAAGGGAATTATTTGCCTGAGCAAATATTCAATGTGGATGAGACTGGATTATTGTGGAAGAGCATGCCTGAGCGGACATACATCCACAAAGAGGCGAAAACAATGCCCGGATTCAAGGCATTCAAGGACAGAATTACACTTCTGTTGGGGGGGGAATGTTGCTGGTTTCAAGCTAAAGCCCTTCATGATCTATCATTCAGAGAACCCCAGGGCTTATAAACATGTCAGCAAGCACACACTGCCAGTGTTTTATCGCAATAATAAGAGAGCCTGGATGACCCTAGTACTGTTTGAGGATTGGTTCATGACTTGTTTCATTCCACGAGCCAAGGAGTATTGTCTGCAACAACAGATTCCATTCAAGATTTTACTAATTTTGGATAATGTTCCAGGACACCCACCACACCTGGACGACATGCACCCTGATGTTAAGGTAGTGTACATTCCACCTAACACTACCTCTATCATCCAACCCATGGATCAAGGTGCTATTGCTGCCTTTAAAGCGTATTATTTACGCACGACCTTCGCTCAGGCTGTTGCTGCTACTGAAGGTGAGAAAACGCTCAGACAGTTTTGGAAGGAGTACAACATTATGTCATGTATAAAGAACATTAGTGCAGCATGGGATCAGGTTACAAAACATTGCATAAATGGAATATGGAAGACAATCCTGAAAAGATATGTGCATAGTTTCAAAGGATTTAATGAAAATGAAGTTATTTCGGATATTAGTAACAAGATGGTGGAGTTAGGTAAACAGCTGGAGTTAGAAATTGATACTGAAGATGTTGGACAGTTGGTTGAAAGTGTAGCAGAAGAGCTCAGTAACGAGGATCTTATTGAACTAGATGCACAGAAAGTTGCAGAGGAAGAAGAGAGACAAAATGTAGAAGAAGAGCCTGCACCCCCCAAAAAGTTTTCAGTGAAACATATGGCAGAGGCATTTGCTACAATTAATAAAGGAATGCAAATGTTTGATGACATGGATCAAAATTATGAGCGTTATGCCAAAGTTGACAGAATGATCCAAGATGCACTTGCTTGCTACAGAGAAATTTATAATGAAAAGAAAAAGCAAACTGTGCAGTCTAAATTGGACACCTATTTCAAGAAGTCCCCCAGTACTGGCTCCTCACGCCCCACCAGTGCTGCCTCTTCACTCCCTCAAGATGATCCAATACCTTCAACCAGCAAGTTACCACAGCACATAAACCTGTCTGAAGAAAGCGACATTGATGACCCACCCAGCCCTGTCTCCTCTTCTGCTTCTTCCAATTAATATAGTCTCCATGTATCCTGTAAATAGAAAATTATGGGGGCCCTGTGTGCATTCAGCTGACTACATTTTAGGTAAGTGCTCAGTCACACTGTATCCATTCCTCATTATTTATTACTTTTACTGTACTGTATTCATTCCTCATTATTGATTACGTTTAGTGTACTGTATTTCATTGTAGATTTTTTATTTTATTTTATTTATTTTTTTATTTTTTTTTTTTTTTTTATCTATGTCGGACTTAAGACCTGGATTTGGGTCCCTAACCCCGTCCTAAGTCGGGGTCTAGCTGTACATAGAAATTCTAAAATGGGTGTCTCTATTTACTCTCAGCACCACAAGAACTCTCACTTTTACGCTTGCCAGCCATTTTAAAGGGAACTACAAGCGAAAATTTTGTCAGTACACAGAGCAATCACGAACGTCGGGACTAGAAAATACGTAATTTGAAAAATATTTTATACGACCACGGCGGTCGTATGTCCGGGTTGTCGTAAGTCGAGTATGTCGTAAGTCGAGGAGTATCTCTATACAGTGGTCCCTCGGTTAACGAACACAATTCATTCCAGAAGGTCGTTCGTTAACCGAAAATTTCGTTAACCAAATCCATTGTTTCAATGGGATATTGGGTAATTGGTTCCAGCTCACCAAAAGTACATATAAAGTAAACAAAAAATGCAGTAAAGTACACTTATTTTGAGGTGTGTATGTAGAAGGCTCCTGGTTGATGATGATGATGGGAATTAGAAGTGGGGTGGAGGAGAAGGGAGAAAAGAAGGAAGTGGTATGGAGGAAAAATCACCTTCTTTGGACCCAGGCTTCATGCCTCATTTCACCCATAAAATTTTAAGTTCACTAGGTGTAATTCAAGATTATTTTCTTTAAACCAACACTGCACCGTGCTATATATTATAATATGTTTACTAAAGTTCAGAATGACCAATAATTTCAATGAAAAATGCAAAAATATTCAAGACACCAATAAAATAGGTGCTCTCTCCACAGAAAACAAAGCCAGACTAACGCCTTGAAGCCGACTCACGCATCTGATGGGCGTACAACAAACTAGTTCCCTGTACTGCATATATTATCAATATGTTAAATAAATGTTAAAATGACTAATAATTTTAATATAAAATATTCAAAAATATTAAAAAGCTCAAATTTATTGATATTTAATCCATTGGAAACGAATTTAAACTTAGAACAAATTACTGAATTGGCAGACTGGGCCATCAGCTGATTCTCACAACAACAAACAGGTATGTTAGTTCCCTCTTCAGTACTGCATATATTATCAATATTTAATGTTAAAATGACTAATAATTTTAATATAAAACATTCAAAAATATTAAAAAGCTCAACTTAAATGATATTTAATCCATGGTAAACGAATTTAAACTTAAAACAGATTACTGAATAGGCAGACTGGGCCATCAGTTGACCAGCTGATGCTCACAACAAAACGTGATTTTAGTAAGGATTTCGTTAATCGAATTTTTGTTCATTAACCGAATTGAAGATTCTTATGGAAGGTAATTCGTTAACCAAAATTTCGTTAACCGAGGGACCACTGTATTCCCATTATTTTTGCTAGTTAATGAAGAGTTCAAATCAGGAAAAAGAGAAAGGAAAAGTCAGAGTAAAATACAAATCCCTTACCATAACAGACAAGCAGAAAATAATTGAAAAACTTGAACAACAAACAACCATTATCACACATCATTCATTTTTCTGCTAATCACCCCACTTGTTACATGCTCCTTTATCCTGGGCTTTCCTACCATACCCCTAGATCTTGTTACCAGGCCAAGAGGAGAAATTTCAAACTGTTCCAAACCAATTATATGTCTGGAATGTGATCCAGAAAAATACGACTTATTGTGAAACATTTTATAATGAAGAATTTTTCCCCATAAGATTTAATGTAATTTGGGGTTCAGTATATGCATTCCAACGTGTACAGTAATAGCCCTTGAAAGCTCTGGATGTGTTACCGAAGACAGAGAACTTTCAGCAAACAAGCTTACTAAGGGGTCATTATAACATACAGTACTGTATAATATTTTATATGGAGATACATTTATTGCAATGATATTTTACCTTTAAATGATACATGATGGCTTGATTTTGCTACTTTTACACTTAGACAACCGATCAGTGAGTAAACCAGGGCATATGGAGGCATATAATAAACTTTTAGTTTGCGGTCCTCTATTATTCGTGAATGACACCCTGGATGTACCCAAGAACATCTGCGAGTAGTTTTAAAGTTGCCGGCATTTTCGTGGCCGGGATAGGGAGCCATTTCTTTTAGAGACAGTAATTTCCTTTACCAGTACAGCGGTCCCTCGCTTAACGAACACAATTAGTTCCACAGAGTCGTTTGTTAACTTAATCCATTATTTCAATGGGATATTGGGTAATTGGTTCCAGCTCACAGAAAAGTACATACAAAGTAAAGCCAAAAATGCGTAAAATTAGAAACATCTCTCAAACTTCCCAAAATCGACCTTATATATATATATATATATATATATATATATATATATATATATATATATATATATATATATATATATATATATATATATATATATATATATTAAAAGTCCAAAAATCCGGATGCCAAAAATCCAGACCACCCGAGAATCCGGACTTTTGGAAAACTATTTTTTTTTTTTTTTTTTTCGCGGGCTTTTGTGTGTATGTGCGCATGCGTGAGCGCCACAGCTGCACAG
>CAUDMG010003038.1:102500-165000 GCA_958450375.1 Homarus gammarus | reverse complement strand
TAGGGACAATATCATTAAGCTTGTCTAAAAATTCCAATGGGTCACTGTTTCTAGGCCAAAGACAAAGGACATCATCTACATATCTATACCATGGAGGAATAAAGTCCACTATATTAGGTAGTAATCTAGACTCAAAAAACTCCATATAAATACAGGCTAGAGGAGCAGAAAGACAATTACCCATGCTCATGCCAAATATTTGCTTGTAGAACTTCCCATTTGCTCTAAACACATTGTCAGTTTCGCATAACTCTATCAATTTCAGGAAAGTATCATGTTCAATAGTTAAATCTAGCAGTTGTAATTTATCTTTAAGAAATGAAAGTAAGTCTTTCACAGGTACTCTAGTGAACAGTGAATTTACATCAAAACTTATTAATTCGCAAGGTTCGTTGTGTTTCTTGAGTTTATCAATTAAATCACTGCTATTGTGTATATGTGAATTAGATATTTGGCCTGTAAGAGGGGATATCATCTTTACCAGCCACTTGGATAATTTGTACGTAACAGAACCCACAGAACTCATGATAGGACGTAATGGATTATTAAGCTTGTGCGTTTTGATCAATCCATACATACAAGGTAAAGTGGGATTGATTTGAGAGAGCTGTTTAGTGAGATCGGGGTTCTTTTTCAATAACATCTTCATTTTGGAATTAGATAACTTATTAATATTTTCCAGGGGATCTTTCGTAAGCTCACAATACGTGCTTTCATCACTAAGTAATGAATTCATCTTATCATTGTAGTCACTTTTATCCAAAATAACAATAGCATTAGACTTATCAGCCTTGGTAATATGGATATTCTTATTTCTTTTCAAGTTTATCAAGGCTGTTTCAAATCTTTTTGGAATGTTTGAAGCATATTTAAGCCTCTCTCTGTCCATGTAATCCAGTTGCCTCTGAAGATGTCTTGAATAAAGACGAAAGCTAAGGTATTCCGTTGTTTCCATTTTCCCGTGTGATTTTATCAATATATCTATCTATCTATCTATCTATCTATCTATCTATCTATCTATATATATATATATATATATATATATATATATATATATATATATATATATATATACAGTACAGTGATCCCTCGGTTAACGAGATTTCGGTGAACGAGTTACCTTCCATAAGATTCTTAACTTCGGTTAACGAGCAATCCCTTGATTAACGAGTTTCTTACGAGCTGACCTCCATATGTTTTAGCTTGCATTTGGCGGTCCACCAGCTGTAGTATTAGTCCGTCAATACAGTAATCGGTTCTAGGGCTTAAATTCCTTACCCGTTTAGTAAATATCAAGAAGTTTATACTATTTAATCATTCTAAAAGTTTAATATTAAATTTTTTACAAACTTTAATAATTATTGAACATAATTGAAGGTAGGGTTACTAGTTTGTGGCACACCATCCAGCCTGTGAACACACCATACAGGCGTCAGTCTTTGTGTCTTTTCAGTGGAGGTAACATCTTGCTTGAAACTCTCTTCAACTAAAAGATTTTTTCTGTGTTTGCAAGCAAATTATTGGTCATTTTGAAATTTATTTTACATATTGACAATATATAATGCAGAGCAGTGTTGATTTAAGGAAAATAAACTTGAATTACACCAAGAGAACTAAAATTTTATGGGTGAAATGGCGCCATGGGGTGACTTCTCTTCCACCCCAATGCCTTCTCTTCTCCCTTCTCCTTCACCCCCATTCTAATTCCCATCATCATCATCATTGTTAAGATTGTCGGACCGTAGTCCGACACGGGCCTTTGCCTATAGGCGGCCCGTTTGGTGGTTCAGGCTGGAGCTCCTGGAGCAGCCATACCGGAGTTAGGATTGGAGGTGGTCCCACTATGTAGAGCATCTTCAATAGAGTGTCTGTGTGGCCTGCGAAGGCCTTCCTGTGACCGAAAGTGATCATCATCATCATCATCATCATCATCCAGGAGCCTTCTACATACACACCTCAAAGTAAGTGTACTTTTCTACCTTTTTTGTTGAATTTAGGCAATTTTCGGTGAGCTGGAACCAATTACCCAAAAACCCATTGAAACAATGGTTTCGGTTAACGAGTTTTTCGGTTAACGAGCAACCTTCTAGACCGGATTGTGCTTGTTAACCGAGGGACCACTGTACTCTTACTCTTAGATCACTACTGTAATGTGATACAGGTGATTAATTTCTATCTCTTGTCGAAAATATATGATGTTTATATTCAAATTATTCACTGTCTTGCAAGGATTCCAGCAATGCAAATTATGTTCTAACTTTAGTCTGTGATATTATATAAGATAAAAACTTAAAGCATACTGTATAACCACCAAACCCTTGCTGGGAGGTAGGGGGTGGAGGGGTGACAGTGACATGTTTGACAGGTAGCACCGAAAGTCTAGTGAAGTATTTATTTGTTTATCTATGTCCTTTAGATTGAGTTTTTGTTTTTTGCTTATAAAATATCATAGAAGTGACCAGGGAGAATATAATTTACATTCCTGGAATTCTTATAAGATAGTGAATAATTTGAATGTAAACATGCGATAGTTTGCACTCGACAAAAATTTTAGTAATCATTTTGTACATTATTTTGAATACATGTACAGTACAGCTTTGCCCTTTGGAGAGTGTGTGCATGTAAGTGAGTTTCAATAAATGAATAAAGTTACATATATCGAGCCAAAAATAATAGTTGAAAAACTTTATGTAGACAGAGCTTGGATGGCTAAATTTTAGAATGGCCAATAATTTTAATATAAAAAATGCACAAATATTAAAGAGCACAATTTTCTTGATATTTAGGACATGGAGGCGGTCCATGGAATCCTGGGTGCTGTTGAACGGATGGTCACAGCTGGTGACCACACTCCACATTCGCCTGAACTGTGTCCCTGCACTCCAAAGGGCGATTGGCTTGAGATATACCAGCGGTCAGTGGGAGCAGCTCTCGCCCAAGGAAGCCCTGGAAACCATCAGTGGAGTGGTTCTTCAATCATCAAACCAAGTTGTGAAATGGAACGAGTTTTTCAACAGCAAACAAGGTGAAGAGGAGCCCATGAAAAGGTATTTTCAATGATGCTTTGCAGAGGCAGTGGAGTGTGAATTTAAATGTCCCACCTGTGATAACGTCCTCTCTGAGTACATGCTATTACGTAAAGTTATGGTGGGCCTGAGTAACCCAGTGTTGAAAAGGGAAATTTTCCAGGGGTACTTGGGTTATAATAGTGTTGAAGTGCTCAGAAACAAGTGTACGTTATTTGAGGCAGCAGTGAGAGATGCTGGTGTATTGTGTCGTACATCTGGACAGGCAGTGGCGGGAACAGCCACGGTTGGTGATGACGTCGCGCACACTGTGGGAACTGCGGCATGACACATGCCTCCGGTAAGAGCAAGTGCCCTGCAAGTGGGGCCACATGTCGCAATTGCTCTAAGGTTGGTCATTTCAAAAGGTGTTGTAGGAGTAAGTCAGTCCTAAGTGCTCCTGTGGATGTGTCAGGTGTTGTCACAGTGGCAACAGCCCAGCTATCCCGCCACCCCAGGTTACAAGTGTTCGTGACCCAGGCTGGGGGCAATTCTCTCGCCACCCGTGTTGGCTGTGGCTGACACAGGTGCTATGGTGTGCGTGGCAGGGGCATCCCTGGTCCAGGACATCGGTTTGTGTCCGGGGCAACTTCGGGCCCGTAATGGCCTGAGGGACATGGCGAACAAACAGTTCAAGTGTCTGGGGTCCGCCCCCTGCCGCCTCAGTGTGGGCGAGGGGTCCACCGTCCAGGAGTCTACTTCATGCAAACAGCCAAGGCCCTCTACCTGTCATTGGAGGTCTGCAAGTGCCTCAACTTGGTGCCTGTTGACTTCCCGCTTCATAGGCGTGCTGTGGCTGCCGTGGGCGATGGAGGGGGGCAGCACACTGCCGACGATCTATCTCCGAACCCTTTACCTGAGAGCAGTCGTGTCCCTCCTAGGCCAGTTGAGATACCTTTGCCTCCTTTGGAGGAGAATGTGGCCAGGTTGGAGGCATGGCTGCTCACTCACCTTTCATCGACTGCATTCAACACCAGCAGGTCCCCACTGCCAGTCATGACTGGTCCCCCTCACCGTATCCACCTGATGCCCGGCACGACCCCCTACGCCTGTCACACACCTGCTCCCGTTCCGAAACACTGGGAAGCGGAGGTGAAGGCCCAGTTGGAGGAGGACGTCAGGAGAGGCGTCATCCAGCCCGTGCCTGCTGGTGAAGCTACTCGAAGTGGTGCGCCAGGATGGTCGTGGTGGCCGAGAAAAATGGTCAGCCCAGGCTCACTGTAGACTTCCAACGTCTCAATGCAAGCTGTCTGAGAGAGATGTACCACACACCTGCACCATTCGACATGGTGTCCGGGGTGCCAGTGCACTCGTTCAAAACCGTCGCCGACGCCTTCTGGGGATTTCATCAGGTGGAGTTGGAGAAGGAGAGTAGACGCCTGACCACATTCACCACGCCGTGGGGCCTTTTTCGATACTACAGGACGCTATTCAGGATGTGCCCCGCAAGTACAAGTGCGTGGATGACACTCTCCTCTATGACTCCAGTGTGAAGGGGGCATTCTGGCACACCTACGATTTTCTGGAGACCTGCGCTCGCACAGGTATCACACTGAAACCAGATCTGAGCAGATCTCCACAGATGGAGGTACACCAACCTTGCCAGCCTTGAGATGACAGATTTCCTCAAGTCATGGGGGGTCGAGGTGCGCCTCTCGTCGGCCCACTTCCCCCAGTCCAATGGCAGGGCAGAGGCTGAGGTCAAGGCCGCCAAGAGGCTCCTCGCGGATAACACTGGGCCTGGGAGTAGCCTGGACTGCGATAGGACATCCCAGGCCCTCCTCCAGTACCTGAACACGCCTCTGCGGGCGGGTGAACAAGTCGCCCGCCCAACTTGCCAACGGCCACCAGCTCCGTGACGGCGTTCCCGTTGCCAGACAGCACTATACAGTGAGGTGGACCAGCACTGGCGGCGGGCACTTCGTATGGGGGAGGTGCGCTTGGCCGAAACCCAGGATGGGGTCCTTCTGTCGCGGGGGGGAGGTGTTCCGCCAGCTGGCTCCCCTAGCCGTGGGCATGCAGGTGCGTGTTTAGGAAGCAGCTACCAAGCTCTGGGACAGGACAAGACAGAATAGGACCTAACATTCAGAAACATTATTTAAAGAATATAGTTTGCAATTTTCATTAATTGTATTGTTTTGGGGGGAAAAGAGGGTAAAAAGCCACACAAAAGATATGGAAAGGTCACACTTGAGAACGCATTTCATTATTATTGCTTTATTTTAATGGTAATTAATGATTCGCGGTAAGATGATTCACCTTACACAGCAATATTGGAGGACACATTAACGTCGTTATTCAAGGCTTTACTGTAGATAAAAGTAATAATTGCCCGCATATGCCTACAAAACATTAAATATCATACATTTCTCAATTACAAATATTACGTGTTATTGATTGGATGTGATAAATTACAATAGTATTCAATCATTGAAAACAATAATATGTGGAAAGTCAATGTATAACATTTTATATGCCCATATATACTCAAGCACACCCCAATACTCGTATTTTACATCACTGACTGGTTGACTACACGTGTTGTTGCTTGCCAAATCTTAATAATAACAATTACGTACACTTGGTGACACTGTATACAATAATAATGTACACTCGGTAAAAAACAATACTGTACAGTAAAACCCCACTTTACGCGGTTTCACTTTACGCGTTTCCACGTTTACGCGATACCCTGCCGAACACGGAATGCTCACTTTACGCGGAGAGCGGCGTGGGCAGGGAGAGCACAAGGTCGCCCAGTCATCAAAACATTACCGAGTTCTTCACCCGCCACCCACCACAGCCGGCCCAAGTCAGTGATAGTGATAATGATAGTGAGGATATGGACTTATATGGACTTTGAGGGGTTTGACAAAGAGGCCCTGCAAGCCTCTGTGGTGGATAGTGATACAAGTGATACAGGTGAGGGCCAATAATCTGCCCTCTGCCTCTGAACCAACACCCCATCCCCGTGTGCCCAGCCATCTTTTCTACTAATGTAAGTGTTAAAAAACCAAATATTATTGATATTTCTCTTAATTTTATTAATTGTGTGTGCATACCATCATAAAATTAAGAAGTTATTTTTACTACAACGTAGGTATTGTACCTGAAAAAGTGGAGTTTGGGGGTCGGCCCAGTCTCTATTTCAATTAATCCCATATGTTATGTTGTTCACTTTACGTGTTTCTCGCTTTACACGGGCCGCCATGGGTTCAATTGACCACGTAAAGTGGGGGTTCACTGTATTTACAATTCTTGTGCGAAACAAAATGACACTAAAAACGATGTTTTTTTTTATAAAAGGCCTACCATAGTAGGTAGGAATTGTCTCACATTTAAGCCTACCAACCCTAGTGAGACAACACCATTGTTTAGTTCCAAATTCATCGGACCCCTCCTGAGATACTTTTTTCCCCGAGTATACAGTCTCGTTCAAGATTCTTCAAACACTGCTGGAAACAGCTGGCAACTCAAGGTCGTTTGTTTACTACAGTACGTAGTAAAAATTATGAATAAATGTAAATGTGATCGGTGATTGGTTATTTAGTTCCCCGTTCCTTAATTTAATGGTAGGGCTTTGTTGTTCCGCATTATATTATACTACGTACTATAGTAAACAAACGGCCTTCAGCTGCCAGCTGTCTCCAGCAGTGTTCGAAGAATCTTGAACGAGACTGTACATAATAAGTGTTGCTGTGATCACTACAATACACTGTAATGTGTTGTCCGCTAAAAATAGATCATACAGTGTCGCTGACAGTATATACAACACAAAGAAGGTAAAGGATGTGGAACAGCGCAATGAATTGTATTAAGGATTGACTGTCAATGTGAGCTGTTCCCATGGTGATGGACCAAGGTCATGTTAAAGGCTCCTTCATTTTGATTGCCAGAGCTCAGCAAGTAGAATTTGTATGTTTTGCATAAGTTTTTGACCATTCTGAATTGATTTCTGCAAGATTTGTTTTGGCCGGTGCTGGCGTGTCATTTAATAATAATATCTTGCGGCAAATTTACGGGTAAAAACACGTTTGTACCTACAGTACTTTAGACCAACCACTGAAAAATAAAATTAATGTGCCCTATAATGGTGAGGAGGAACACACCAAATATTAGCGATCATTTAATAATTTCAACATACAATAGGAACTTTTGTCTATACTGTAATTAAATTCTAAAAAAGTGAAATACAACATAATTAAAAAATAACTCAGAACATATGCTTACCGTGATCTGTAGCAAAGCAATCAATCACATCTAAATTATCCCAGAGGGCCTTCTGGTCTTCTTTTGAGACAAGCTTCGGTCGTACCTCTCCCTTTGACCCTAAGTACTCAAGATCATCCGACGTCAGGAAGAGATGATGAGGACACACCTCACATGTCACTGCCATTCCCTGATACCATTGAAAACATGATATAATTTATATAGGGCAAGACTACATAATGTAACTTAGATTACAAGCTCCATGGGAGTAACACCAATGCTGTATAGTATCAATAGGACTTCTTTTTTTTAAGGTGGGAGAGGGGTTGAAGTAACAACCATCTTAAGTATAACAAGGCAAATGTCAAGGAGTTTAGGACATTTTTAGCTTTCTTAGAGCAAGCTTGTTCCATGAATGCTGACTATCTTAGTCCATGCATACAGGGTGAGGAGGGTCACCTGGAGATCTCAATGGATACTGGCCTTTATGCTGCTTGCTGACATCATGACAAAGGTGTCTGATGGTTGGTCATGACCTAGCCTGAGACCTCAAGGTGGCTGAAGCAGATCTCCAGGAATTATATTGGTACAAATTGGTGGATATCTATCTATATCTAGTTCTTGGTTTCACAAGCTCATTAATAACAAAATAAAAAAACCTGTCAGTTCAAGAGGAAGTTTGTAACCCCAGTAACCCCTGCTATATCCATACCAATCTAATGTTATGCATAATCTTTCCTGACATTGTACAACAAACCTCTAAATTACCTTGTCCTTAGCAGAACGTATGAGAAGAATTTCTTCCCTGAGTGCAACATGACAAACATGAACAGGGCAAGCAGCAAGGTGTGCCATCATCAGGGCAGCAGCTGTGGTCCGACCCTCAGCATGAACACAAACTGGCACAATTGATGGCCATGATTCAAAATGCTGAAGGAAAATAACTGATATTAAGAAAGGGAAATATTATATTACAGTACAAAAAATGTAAACATTTCAAAGAATGATATGGGAATACAGGTACAGTACTGTACACTCTAATTCTAAAGTCGTGGTCAGCCACACAGAACTTACAACAGTCACCTCCAGCAATGAGGAAAATCATAAATTTAAACTATACAGTGGTCCTCGGTTAACGAGCGCCTCGGATAACGAGATTTCGGTTAACAAGTTACCTTCCATAAGATTCTTAACTTCAGTTAATGAGCAATCCCTCGATTAACGAGTTTCTTACGAGCTGACCTGAACATGTTTTCGCTTGCATTTGGCGGTCCACCAGCTGTAGTATTAGTCCACCAATACAGTAATCGGTTCTAGGGCTTAAATTCTTTACCATTTTAGCAAATAACAAGAAATTTATACTATTCAATAATTTTACAAGTTTAATATTAAATTTTTTAGTAATTTTAACAATTATTGAACATAATTGAAGGTAATGAAACTAGTTTTATGCGCGCCATCCAGCCTCTCAACACACCATCCAGCCTCTCAACACACCATACAAGCGTCAGTCTTTGTGTCTTTTTAGTGGAGGTAACATCTTGCTTGAGACTCTCTTCAACTAAATGCTTTTTTCTGTGTTTGCAAGCAAATTATTGGTCATTTTGAAATTTATTTTACATATTGACAATATATAATGCAGTGCAGTGTCGATTTAAAGAAAATAAACTTGAATTACACCAAGAGAACTAGAATTTTATGGGTGAAATGGCGCCATGGGGTGACTACTCTTCCACCCCAATGCCTTCTCTTCTCCCTTCTCCTCCACCCCCATTCTAATTCCCATCATCATCATCATCATCCAGGAGCCTTCTACATACACACCTCAGAGTAAGTGTACTTTTCTACCTTTTTTGTTGAATTTAGGCAAATTTCGGTGAGCTGGAACCAATTACCCAAAAACCCATTGAAACAATGGTTTCGGTTAACGAGTTTTTCGGTTAACGAGCAACCTTCTAGAATGGATTGTGCTCGTTAACCGAGGGACCACTGTATAATGATATAAATAAATTAAGTTTAATAAATTTTGAATATCCAAATTAAAATAAAATAAAATAAAATATTACTTTCAAAATCACATGTGGAAAAGTACCCCTATTGCAGTTAAAAAATTTCTTCATTCTCAAAAGTCATTAGTGTAGGTGGCATGCAGCTGTCCACAACTTTAGTCCCACAGTGTATACATCCTAAAAAAAAAAAATAGTTCATATAAATGGTAATTACAGTCTATTAATGGAAGCCCCAACATCACCATTGTTTTAAAGCCATTTTCCACACCTTAACCCTTTGAATATTATGTTTACAGATGTCCCTCAGGAGAAAGTAATATGTTTGATCCCAATAATCCATTTTATAACATGCCAGTGTGGAACATCCCATGAATATCTGCACACAAACTTTTTTATGTTCTTCCAGTAGACGTTTTAGGCCGTGACACTCCAAAGATCATTCACTCTCCCATAACATCCATCACTCAGAATGAGGGACTACTGGTTATGGCTTACCATAAGATATGCAATTTTAACAGTCATAAAACCAAGTAATTCCATCTACTGCACTAATTGCACCTCATGTCAGAAAATTTTTTTAAGTGATTTACGATTGACTAATTTATAAGTGAAGTGACTGTGATCCCATACAAATACACAAAGTAAAAACCCGAGGTTCTACTGCACCGCAGTTCTAAATAATTTCACCACTGCCACACTATCAAATCCTCTGAAGATTAAATATGCTTTCAAAATACAATACAGTAGAACGTTGATTTAAAGCAATTCAATTTAATATTTTTTATTTAAAGCGACACCCACAATTAAGGACAATGTTTTAATTTAAAGCAAATCTTTCCTATTTTGTGCGAGTCAATCTGGCGCATCATATTTTAAAATTCATGCCTAATGTTTCTATGGGCATGCTACACTGTCCTAAGAGCAAAGTTGTACTGTACAAGTACTCAAAATAATTTACTAAATGATTACTAGAATTTTTGTATAGTGCAAACTATAGCATGATTATATTAAAATTTAATCACTATCATATGAGAATTCCAGCAATGTAAATTATATTCTCCCCAGTCACTTCTGTGACATTTTATAAACAAAAACTCAATCTAAAGGACATAAATAAACAAATAAATACTTCACTAGACCTTCGGTGACAACTGTAAAACATGTCACTGTCACTCCCCCCCCCCCCCCATCTTCCCAGCCAGGGTTTGGTGTTTTAGGCTTACAGTTTTTATCTTTTATAATATCACAGACTAAAGTTAGGAGAATATAATTTGCATTGCTAGAATCCTTGCAAGACAGCAAATAATTTAAATATAAACGTGATTTATTTGGAACAAGAGATAAAAATTTTTGCACTTTGTAACAAAATTAATTAGAACATATCAGTTCAGTGACATTTTATAAGAGAAAAACTTAAAGTCATTCTTAAGGACAGATAAATAAATAAGCACGAGACCTTGGCATCAACTGTCAAACATATCACCTCACCTCCCCCTGTCATGGTCACATTGACTGCTGATCTATTTAACTAATGATTCCTATTAAACTCCACGCCCGCAAAACATGAGTGAGTTAGCGACCCCTAGTAGGAGCGTGTTTACCCTCGCGATCCCTCCCAGTAAGCCCCGCCTTGGTGAAGACAGTTATCAATACGTTGTTTATTCCACTTTCTCCTGGGAAGCTCAATCTTGAATTAGTCTGTGTAAATCAACCCAAGTAATTCGCCAGACCTTTGTCAACTGAGGGTCATCTTTGAATGAGTAACAGTTAGTTTGTTTGTAATTATTGTGATCGCGTGAGTAGCGATCACTGGCAGCTCAGGGGTATATAAACTCAAGATAGCCAGTGAGAGCGTCCTCTGACGCTGCTACAATATTTCTCCAGATCCTTGGGATTCTTGAATCGCTCTACCATCCAACAACGGCCTAGGATGTAGTAGATGGCCAGCCGGGATCATATATGAAAAGATGGCACCGATGCGGCCTGATTAATGTGCCCCACGGCTTCGTTGGGCCAGACCCCAGACCCGCCATGTGTCTGGCTACCCCACAATAACAAAGGCCGCGAGCCCAAGTGTTCTGCCTGGGTTACTCCTTGGAAGTGAATGTCCAGAGAGTGTTGTAACATGTATGTTAGGGATAATTAGTAGGAAATAATTATCCCATGTTGGGTAGTGGACCCCTGCATATACTAGTGTCATTGTTTACGTATATGTTGAATAATCTACAATGAGTGCCATGTAATGTACTACCAGTAATGTTGTGAGTAAGAGTAAAGAAGAAGGTACTGAGTTTGCACTAAGCCCAGGAGGTGAGCCTGGTAATTATATGATTAATACAATATCTTTCCCCCATTGATTGCATATTAATAAACTTGTTTTTAAGAGTACATTAGGTGTATTCATTTCTCCCACAGTATTTTACCTTTATTTCCATCCAAGTGACTTGATACCAAAATGACCATACTCACGTGCCTAGACCCTCGACCATGCTACCAAAAGAATGACTATGCTACCAAAAGAATGTCCAGGCTACCAAAAGAATGACCATGCTACCAAAAGAATGTCCAGGCTACCAAAAGAATGTCCATGCTACCAAAGAATAGGTGACGGAACTGAGTAAGAACTAAGAGAAGTAAGTAAGATGAGGGAGGTGTAGAAAAAGAGAGGAAACCGGCCCCCTCACACCCCCCCCCCCACCTTCCCATCAGCTGCTCCCATTTCACGTCCCATAATTTTAGCTGTGTTGATTTATGAGCGTTTGTTTTAACATAATACTACAAAAAAACAATGTTTTGTTAATTCTAGGAGTTGGGTTGAGGGGCATCTTGGTAGACTCTCAGTCTTTTTAGTATTTTGTGTTTCTCTCAAGAACCAAACTAAATTATTCCATTAAAACAACACTTCAATTTAGTGCAAATTCGGTTTAAAGCGACCTCTCTTGGAACATATCGTGTAATATCGACATTCTACTGTATAATTTGTTTATCACTGTGCCCATCACTGTTTTCAAATTAGACAACAAGACATGTATTTTTCTCATATGTATTTTGATCGTACACCTGGCAAAGGGAGCGAGTGAGTGACCACTAGTAACTCTCTTCGCTCCCTGCCATATTTCACTTGATTTACTGTTATTATTATTATTTACTGATATAATAATGCTTAATAGTGATTAATCATGGCATTGTAGCCAGGATAGACTTGTCACTATAGCCACCAGGCTACTGGGGCAAGCTGTGAGGTGTTTTGGTTGTTTTTCAACTTGTATTTTTGGGTAGATTTACGTAAATTTCTTCATTTATTTTTACTCGGCTACATGCACACACCATCCTACATACATAGTTGATAAAAAGTAAAAGAAATAATTGTCCTATGGGCAAAAATGTATCGGGAGGAGAGCACAGAGTGTAGAGGGTGGGGAGCGTTAGTAGGGAATCGGAGTCCCAGCTGGTCTTCGTTACTATGGTGAAGCAGGGAGTATATACAAATGGCAACCGTGTTAAACTTTCATTTGGCGTTTATTTACTGATTTGGCAGGAGTACAGATTTTTTTGTTGGAACTTATTTATTGGTATTATTTTTATTTATTACCCACATTTCCTGGTACACCCACCTCTTGTTTTACGCGGGGGTTATGTTCTTGAAAACCATCACTTAATTAAAACATGCGTAAATTAAAAAATTTTCCCATAAGAATGCATGTAAATGGTACAGGTTAGGGCAGGGGTGGGCAAAGTGCGGCCCGCGGGCCACATTTGGCCCGCCAAATTATTTCTTTGGCCCGCCACTGCATTTGGCAATCAGAAAAAAAAATTCTTATTAACCCCTTCCCCGGCAGAAACGTGTATACACGTTTTCACAAAATGTTCTTTTTTCAGTCGTCGACGAGTATACTCGTCTAAAACTTTACCTTCAAAAACCAGCTACATACGTATATACTCGTCGATTTTAAGCCTTTGTAAGCCATTCTACGTGTGAAACGAGTATTCTCGTCAAATCGTACGCCTGGCAGAGGCGATAGGGTAGAGCTGTGGGATTTCAAGGACATTGTTACTAGACTTGCTCCGACAGCCATTGTCGTCGGATGGGTGTTGTTTGCATCCACATTTGCATTCATTTTTTTGTAGCATTTTCAAGTGTTACACCCCAAATGTCTAGTCCAACGGAAGATAGTGAATATGAACCTTCCCTCAGAAGCTTGAATACTTCTGACAACTCTGCCAGTTCATCAGACAATGACTATTTCTCGACAAGTGAGGAGGAGGAGGAGGGGGGTGAGGGGAGAGCTTGGAGAAGCCTCGAGTTGTCAGAGGAGCGTATGAATACACCACCACCACGTTTTCCTTTCACAGGAAATCCTGGAATAAAGATTGATGAAAACCCAGCAGAACTGAGTCCATTTGAATTCTTCAGTCTTTTTATTGATAAAAGGATTATTGACTCTGTACTGGTAGAGACTAATCGTTTTGCTGAACAAACTGGGCAAGATGATTCTTTGTGGCGCCCTGTAACAGAGGCTGAACTTTTTGTATTTTTTGCCATGAAAATGCTTGGGGGTATTGTGAAAATGCCAGAAGAAGAAATGAACTGGTCACATGATGAACTGCTTGAAAGACCAATTTTTCGGCAGCTAATGACTATGAAACGGTACAATAAGATAAAGCAATATCTTCATTTTGTAGATAATGAAACTCATGATGCACAAACTCACCCCAACCCAAAATTGTATAAGATTTATGATGTATTCATGACATTGTGTGAGAACTTTGGGAAGTGTTACACCCCTAGGCAAGATGTATGTATAGATGAGAGCCTTATGTTGTTCAAAGGAAGGTTAGGATGGGTACAGTACATTCCACTGAAAAGGAGGAGGTTTGGAGTGAAATATTTCATGTTGTGTGAGTCAAAGACTGGATATGTGTACAAAATGACCATTTATGTTGGCAAAGGAACACAGTTTGATCCAGAGTATGATGCATATCCTGTGAGTTCGCGTGTTGTTTTATCTTTGATGAAGCCCTTATTTGGGAAAGGTTATTGTGTTACTGTGGATAACTATTACACTAGTCCACAATTAGCTGATGCTCTAGTTATGAACCAGACTGATACTTATGGAACTCTACGTATGAATCGAAAAGAAGTGCCAGAAGAACTGAAAAGAAAAAAACTGAAGAAAGGAGAAGTTGCAGCATTTCAGAGAGGCAAGGTAATGACTCTTCGTTGGAAAGACAAAAAGGATGTTGCAATGCTATCAACCATTCACAACCCAGCCATGCATGACATTGAGACAAGACAAGGGCCTGTGAAGAAACCCAAAGTTGTATGTGAATACAATCATACAATGGGAGGAGTTGACAAGGTGGACCAGCAACTGGTAGATTATCCCATTCCAAGGAAACGGGGTAAGAAATATTACAAGACAGTTTTCTTCCATTTGATGGATATTGGAGTATGGAATGCTTTCATCCTGCATCAAGAAGCATTCACTCAGTCAGGAAAAAAAAGCCTAACACACCTGAAGTTTCGTTTGGAAATTATACGATACATATTTGGCAAGTATGGACCTGCTTTACCACCAAGAAGATCACCAGGTAGACCCTCGACATCACCAGGAAGTTTGCGGCATACGCCAGGAGGACATTTTCCAATGGAAGTTCCACCAACAGAAAAAAAGAAAAATCCAACAAGAAAATGTGTTGTAAGCAGGATGAAGCGTGACCATAGAGGGAAACCAGTCAGGAAAGAGTCACGCTACATGAGTAAAGTTTGCCAAGTAGATCTATGTGTTGTGCCATGCTTTGAAAAGTACCATTCTAAATAATTTCATCTAGAAACTTTCTGAGGAAATACTATTCTTTTATATGTGGAAATAAAATTCATTTGTTTTATTTTTTTGCTAACAACTTACAGTTTTCAATTGATTTTGTTCATAATAAAATGCCGGAAAAAGGAATTTCATTTATTATGCATATTATAATTACTGCTAGATATTTGGTAACAATTGTAATAAAAATTAAAAAAAAATAGGTTTTCATTTCTCTTTACATTTGGTAATAAAATTTTGAGAAAAATTAAGAAAATATGGTAAAAAAATATGGTTTATAGGAAGACGAGTTGACTCGTTTTTGCCGACAAAGGTATTTTCAAAATAAAAAGTTAACCACAAAAATGGGAAGAAAAAATAACTAAAAACTGTTTTCATAACCAGCATCAAAAATACTATATAGAACCAAAATAAAAAAATTAGTCTGAAAAAGAAACGTTTTTAACAAAAAAATTGTTGGGGAAGGGGTTAATTACAGAAAGGACAATTTTGGAAGTTGGGTGGACATAGCAGCAATACTGGCTCGTCGCTGTTAACCTGTGGCCCGCGATGTGTGCCACCATTCATGAAGTGGCCCTCCATCAAAAATAATTGCCCACCCCTGGGTTAGGGGAACCATCATATACCGCACAGGGTATGAACAGTGCTCTTACTTAAACCAATCACGTAACCAACCTCTGACACACGCTCTCCTCTCTGAAGGTGGGTGATTACAATTAATTTCATGTCCGTTACGATTGTTTTTCATGCCTTTTTAGCTTTAGGCACCTCAGAGGAGGCAGATGGACGTTTTCCAGACATGGTCAATGGGGAAAACAGCGTTTAACACTAAAAAGGTACGTGATAACCACACAATGCAAATGAGAGCACAGGGAAAAAGTAGTGATGGTGTGAACTGAGAAAGTGATACATGGGAAGCTTGCTGGACGTTGTCACAGTTGTTGTACAGAATACTTCATTATCATCATTATCTTCATTATTAGTAGTAATAATCTTTATTATTACATTACTTTAATAATTATTATTATTAATAATAATATTAAAATCATTCATGTTGATATGACCGCGATTTTATAGTAATAACTTACAAGCACCTCACCAGGCATCACAGGCGATCAGGCGAATACGTGCGGCAAAATTAAACTGTCTTGGTCGCGTTATTTCAAAAACAGGTGCATGTAAATTAGTCTTTGGTATTAATTGAACAATTGCTTTATTCAAAAAATGCTTAAATCAAACATGAGTTACCTGTACAGTAAGTTTTTTATTTAATGAACTAATTTGAGCCACCCCTTTCCGTCAAATAGAAACTTCCTAAATCAATTTAATTTAATTTCAATTGTTTATTCCTTGATAGAGGAAGCGGGATCCTAGTGCTGTCACTAGGTACCCCTGTACAATAACACCAGAAGCATCTGGCAAGTGTCACAAGTATATACAGTGGTCCCTCGGTTAACGAACACAATTCGTTCCAGAAGGTCGTTCGTTAACCGAAACCATTATTTCAATGGGGTTTTGGGTAATTGGTTCCAGCTCACCGAAAACTACATACAAAGTTAAAAAAAAATGTAGAAAAGTACACTTACTTTGAGGTGTGTATGTAGAAGGCTCCTGGTTGATGATGATGATGATGGGAATTAGAAGTGGGGGTGGAGGAGAAGGGAGAAGAGAAGGAAGTGGGTATGAAAGAGAAGTCACCCCATGCCTGATGCTGCCATTTCACCCATAAAATTTTAAGTTCACTAGGTGTAATTCAAGATTATTTTCTTTAAATCAACACTGCACTGCACTATATATTGTCAATATGTTAAATAAATTTCAGAATGACCAATAATTGTACAGTGATCCCTCGGTTAACGAGCGCCTCTTAACGAAATTTTGGTTAATGAATTACCTTCCATAAGATTCTTCACTTCGGTTAATGAAAAAATTTCGGTTAACGAATTCCTTACGAATTTTTTCCAACATGTTTTCGCCTGCATTTGCCTGCTCACCAGCTGTAGTATTTGTCCGCCAATACAGTATAATCGGCTTTAGGGCTTAAATTCCTTACCATTTTAGTAAATATCAAGAAGGTTGTACTATTCAATAATTGTAAAAGTTTTATATTAAATTTTTTAGTCATTTTAACAATTATTGAACATAATTGAAATACAGGACACTAGTTTTTTGCACTCTAAACAGCACTCAGCACACCAAGCTTGGCGTCAGTTTGTTTACCGGTTCAGAGGAAGGAACATCTTGTTTGAGACTCTTCAACATGAACGCTTTTTTCTGTGTTTCCAGTCAAATTATTGGTCATTTTGAAATATATTTTACATATTGATACTATATAGCGCAGTGCAGTGTTGATTTAAAGAAAATAATCTTGAATTACACCAAGTGAACTAAAATTTTATGGGTGAAATGGCGGCATGGGGTGACTTCTCTTCTACCCCAATGCCTTCTCTTCTCCCTTCTCCTCCACCCCCATTCTAATTCTCATCATCATCATCATCAACCAGGAGCCTTCTACATGCACACCTCAAAGTAAGTGTACTTTACTGCATTTATTTTTAACTTGAATGTAATTTTCGTTGAGCTGGAACCAATTACCCAAAAACCCACGGAACAATGGTTTCGGTTAACGAATTTTTCGGTTAACGAGCAACCTTCTGGAACGAATTGTGCTCATTAACCGAGGGACCACTGTACTGTAAAAAGGAAAAAATACTCTGTGTTCAAGAGACCCACAAGCAAGATGTTTCCTCCACTGAACAGAGACACCAACTGAGGCCTTGGTGGGTGAGTGACGTGGCTGATTGGCGCACCATAAACTAGTTCCTTGTACTGCAATTATGTTAAATAAATGTTAAAATTACCAAAAAAATTTAATATAAAACTTGGAAAATTATTGAATAGTACAACCTTCTTGATATTTACTCCAAATTTAACGAATGTAAGCCCTAGAACCGATTTCTGTATTGGCGGACTAATCTTCCAGCTGGTGAGCAAGCCAAAGCATGTCGAAACATTTTTGTAAGAATTTCGTTAACAGAATTTTTGTTCGTTAACCGAATTGAATATTCTTATGGAAGGCAATTCGTTAACCGAAATTTCATTAACCGAGGCGTTCGTTAACCGAGGGATCACTGTTCATGTTCCAGCCTCATTAACCCTGAAGGAATTAACGGTTAAAAGGCCAGAACATAACAGTAGTAATATCTCCGTTAGCTGGAATCTCTCAAACCTGGAAATCTCCGATAGCTGGAATTAAAATTTGCTCGGAAAATCATCCCCAAAGCCATAGTTTTCCAAAAATTTCCAGCTTTACGAACAAATTTTCCAAGGTTGAAAATCGAGAGAATTTTCTGAAAATGTCTTGAATAAAGATGTAGGTTCAAGTATTTTTTGGGGGGGACCTGACCTGACTCAATGTCAGGTGGAGGTAGGGTGGGGGATTAGTGGTCTCATATTACTGACCTTCTGATGGAATGTCAGGTCACCCTTTCTTGGGTGGGGGAATAGTGGATCTCATGACCTGAAGATGTCTTGAATAAACACGAAACCTTAAGTATTTTCAGGGAGATTGTGGTAAGTATAAGTATAAATGAGCAAAGTTGTATCCCTTCAACATTACATTACATAACATTCTAAAATATGGAGTGATAAAACAGAAAGGTGTGGGTGATTAGAGAGAGAGTGGAAAGGAGTGGTAACATGCATCAGTGTTGCAGAGCGATAAGCACAACTTATCTTTTAATTCGCCTCCATGCAGTCACACAACAAGACCCTCTCTGGATGCTTATTGTCTTAAATCCTCTCTCTCTGTGTGTGTGTGTGTGTGTGTGTGTGTGTGTTTTGAGCTTGCCAAGCACATTGTAGGATTTGAAGAAGCTAATGAGTTTGTTCAGGAGTCAGGTGGTCATGTAACGGGCCGAGGTACATGTTTTGTGGGCTATTGAGCGTAATATGAATCATTTGATTTTGGCGTTAACTGAAGTGTACGACCGTGGTCGTTACAAAGCTTTCCCCTCCCAAAGATTCAATATTATGCGGTATAGCCAACAAAACATTCACAGTAAATATATAATTTCAAAGCACAATATCTTGCACTACTGGGGTAATGGTCATCAATACAGGCAACACACGTTACAGAATTTTCACATACATAAAATTTTGCAACTCGGTTGAATAATCACACAAACTCCCAGCCAGGGGCAGATAAAATGAACATAGCACCACTTGTTATGGCACACAGAAGAACATAATAATACTTCAATATTGCAGAACACAATAATAAAAATAACAGGCCGGCCTGAATTACAGTTTTGTACACTTTTAACTGCACCATCCACCAGGACGGCAGGTAGTTTCCATCTTGGCAATTTGAGTTATATAATTTTTTTCTTTTGCTAGTGAACTGAATTGTGAAATAACTAGAAAGAGTTTTAGTTCTCAGTTGGAGTCAATTTGTTACAATTGAATTTATTGAGATAACACAAGTTTGGTGTTAAATTTTTCAGGGTTGTATTTTTCAACCTGCTTTTTTTAATGGAGAATTTTATTACATACTGCCTTACCATTTCTTACAGTGTAGACTGATATGCATTGTTGGTAAAGAGGTTATATGTATTTGAGAACTAATTCCGGTGTATTTTCAGCCATAGTATTGAGTGGGTTGAGGACTCTGTGGTGAAATGGACATCTAAGACATACAATCTCTGAAAATGGAATGCTGGAAACACCCTCTGTACATGTAAGAACCACCAATTGTGAGTAAAGCACAGAGTAAATTGTGTAGTGTTAACACTGTCAAGATAATTGAAAAAGACAGTGAATTCTTATGAGTACAGAAAATCTGCTTTGTGTTAATCATCCGTGAAAGCTACAGATTTATGTTTTCTTAAGACATTCTCGTCAAGTATCATCAAGTATTTTATTTTGAGCATTGCTATGAGTACTTTGTGAATTGAAACCTTGTAGTGTTCTCTTTAGAAATACTTAATGTTCTGAGTGAATCACCGGTGCTATTGCCGATTATTTATATTTTTGATTTACCAGTTTTCTGTTGTGGGGTGTTTGCTGCTGATTGGGGGGGGGGGGGGGGGAGAGTACCTTACGATTTGCAAGAAGTATAGCTTCAAGGCAGGATGGCTGAGGCCAGGGGTAGTCAGGAATCGGGTACCGATGAACCTCCCCTAGGATCCAACCAAGTATTGCAAACCCTTCAGGCCCTACTAGAACAAGTCATGTCAAGCCGGCCAACCCCCACAGTCAGTGAGAATAATTCCCACCTCCCGAGTCATGGTCCGCCCTTATCTACCCTTTCCTCTGAAAATCCATCGCCAGGGCGGGACGTGGACCCATTTGTAGATGGTACCTTTGCGGGCGGCCGATTTGCTAGCCACCCTAGGGTCCACGGTGTTTCATCCCCTAGATCTCAATATCATAGGGGCTCGCCTTTGTTGGGTCCTAAAGATGTTCCGCGGTTGACCTTGGACGAGTTAGTAGGGTTGGAAGCTCAAGAAACTATAACCGAGTTTTGTCGTCGAGTAGAGTATGTGGCCGAAGACCCTCAAGATAGATGGGAGGTAGCTACTAGTAGAATGGATAGGCGGGTTTCCACCATGGTCAAAACCGAGGTTGGTCAATTAGACGAAGCGGGTTGGGATAGTGTAAAACGGGCTCTAAGAAACTTGTTTGTGAGTCGCATAACATTTGAGGATGCCTGGTCGGAGTTCACCCAGCTGAAATATGATTTGGACGATAATCCCCGCTGGTTTTTGGGAGAACTCAAGGCCAAGTTTGCCGCCCTGGAAGGTCGGTTTGGGAGACTGCCAGGGCGAGATAAGATCATAAAAGATAAGTTGTTCGAAACCTTGCCATTGCAATTGCAAGCCGAGATGAGGGGATATATGGCTGACTCTTGTCCAATAGAGAGTTTTGTGAATGTGTTGGACCGGCAGAGAAGTATGTACCTGGGATCTCGACCCCTGACTTCTTCCCCCTCTATAAGGAAACTACATCAAGGGGCTAGGCCCCTAGAACCGGTGCCTGAGCCGGTCATAGGTGACAGGGGGTACCGTAAGCGAGAGCATGCCGGGAAGAAAGTACATGCACCTCGAGAAGTACATATACCACGAGAACGAGTTCCGCATGAAACACCTCGCCCAACGGTGAGGGCACGTAGACGTGGACCATACTGTGGGTACTGTCGAACGTCTGAGCACGTTCCCGAAGCTTGTCCCTTGAAACCACCGAGGGAGACCTGTTGGGACTGTCTGAGAGTTGGGTGTCGGAGTTTCCATCAGAACTGTCCTGGACGCCAAGCTCGTGCAGCTCCTTCTCATAAGTGACGGGAAGAGGTTCCTTCCAGTGTGTCACCCTTCATACACCTGCATACAATACTTGGGGAGTATGAGATCCTCCCGGAGCGAGAAATTTCTTATTTAGATACTGCAGGGACCAATCTAGGGAACATTCCACAGGTATATGAGGAATTATGTAAAGTCAGTCAAGCAAATGAAATCTCCTTATGTGCACCCCATTACCTGGCGATCCAGATTGAACAGAAGAATAGGCCCCGTACCTTGAAGGTCATTCCAGTAGATGATAATCATGTTGCCCCCACTCCCTGTATGATCTGTAATGGCATTCCAACATCTTCAATCAGTAACGTAAGGCATATTCAGGGGATTTTGAACAGCATGATACCACATTGTGATGAAGTAAATACGGGAAACACTAAACACGAGAAGTTGAAAGAGCTAATTAGAAGTCAACCTTGGCCGCATTTGACTAGAGAAATGCGCAAGAGATTGGAAAGCCTGATCTTGGATCACATTGCTTTGTTTGTGTTAGGACCTCGAGAAATAGGTACTATTGCGGGGCGTCCCGCGAACATCCAATTAGCCAACGATAACCCCGTTAGAGGGCCGCAGTATCGACACCCTGAAAAGGCTAAGGACATCATTAAAGGCATGATCACCGACATGCACGACAGGCATATCATCGAACCATCAACCGCTGTTTGGTTGTCTCCCATTGTGTTAGTCACTAAACCTAATGGTTCTAAACGTATGTGTTTAGATTTCAGAGCGGTAAACCAACATTTGAAAGTAGATATACAGCCCCTTCCCAGGTTAGATGAATTAGTAGAAAATGCTGCCGGAAATAAGTATTATGCTACATTAGACTTGAAGGACGCTCATTATCAAGTAGTACTCAATGAACAAAGTAGAGACTTAACCACATTTAGCGACGGCTATAACTTATGGAGATTTACACGTTTACCGTTTGGGCTGTTGGCTAGTCCCGCTGTCTTTACCCGAGAGGTAAACCGGGTATTAGCCCCTTTAGCCACGAAGGACTGGGTGAGGAACTACCTCGATGATGTGATAGTGTGGGCTAACGATTTCACAACCTTGGTGGACAGGCTGGCCAGAGTGTTTGATAGATTCGTAGAAATGGGAATCAAATTAAACTTATCGAAGTGTCAGTTTGGCCAACAACAAGTGAAATTCTTAGGGCATGTAGTGTCAGAGAGAGGTATTGAACCAGACCCAGAGAATGTCCGATCGGTATCAGAGTGTAAACCCCCAATTAATGTGAAGCAAGTTCGCCGGTTGTTAGGAATGTGTAGCTTCTACCGTAAGCATGTCCCCAACTTTGCTAAGATAGCTTATCCAATCACCGAACTCACTAAAGCAAATGTCCCCTTTGTGTGGACCGATAAATGTCAGAAGTCCTTTGATACGTTGAAACACGCCCTCACATCGTTTCCGGTTCTCGTTAAGGCAGATGCCGATAAACCTTTTGAATTGCACAGCGATGCCAGTGCCACCTGTGTAGGAGCTTCACTCAATCAGGTGCAGGCCGATGGCTCGTTACGTCCGGTCGGTTATTTTTCCAGAAAATTAAAACCCGCTGAGACTCGCTATTCTACCACCGATAAGGAAGCCCTCGGAATTGTGCTAGCATGCCGGTTCTTCCATCATTTTTTGTGGGGCACACAATTTACTATCAAAACTGACCACCAACCTCTGACCTCAGTCTTCAGGAAGAAGACTAAGAATCAGAGGATGAACAGGTGGATGTTAGAAATGAGGGAATATTCCTTTACCATTGATTATAAACCCGGTAAAGCAAATGTTGTAGCTGATGCATTAAGTAGACCCGTGAGAGTAGCAAGAGAAGGGCGGCTGGAAGATTTGGTGGCTCAATATCCCACCGCTGCCACCATTTGTAACGGGCTGAGGTACATGTTTTGTGGGCTATTGAGCGTAATATGAATCATTTGATTTTGGCGTTAACTGAAGTGTACGACCGTGGTCGTTACAGTCAGACACTTACACAGCACACACACAATACAAGCAATACTAAGCCATTGTCTTATAACATTTTACATTATAATTTTTATTTTACAATTAATTGATACATGATGCCTCGACAAGGCTACTTTTGCACTTAGACAACTGATCCATGAATAAACCACGGCATATGGAGACTCATTATACATAAGTTATGTCATGAAGCTTTGAAACTAACCCACATAAATTATCACAACCTGTACTCAAATGTACTAAGTTAATTACTAAAGTTATGTATGGTGCAAAATAATGGATGTTTTTACTAAAATTAATCGCTATCTTACAAAAATTTCAGCAATGCAAGTTATATTCTCCTAAGTCAATTCGGTGCTTTTTATAAGCCAAAAAATAAAACCTTTCATAATCCTTGAGTAAGCCTTAATCTCCCCCTCCTCCAAGCCAGATGACAGAGAAAGGTCTATGGGGGATAAAAATTGACCGCAACCCCCCCCCCCCCCAAACGGCTAACTCCCATGTGTGTGTGTGGTTGTGGAGGTGTATGTGGTTGTGGAGGTGTGGTTGTGGAGGTGTGTGGTTGTGGAGGTGTGTGTGTGGTTGTGGAGGTGTGTGTGGTTGTGGAGGTGTGTGTGGTTGTGGAGGTGTGTGTGTGTGTGGTTGTGAAGGTGTGTGGTTGTGGAGGTGTGTGTGGTTGTGGAGGTGTGTGTGGTTGTGGAGGTGTAAGTGTGTGTGTGGTTGTGGGTGTGTGGTTGTGGAGGTGTGTATGGTTGTGGAGGTGTGTGGTTGTGGAGGTGTGTGGTTGTGGAGGTGTGTGGTTGTGGAGGTGTGTGGTTGTGTGTGGTTGTGTGGTTGTGGAGGTGTGTGTGTGTGTGTGGTTGTGGAGGTGTGTGTGTGTGGTTGTGGAGGTGTGTGTGTGTGTGGAGGTGTGTGTGTGTGTAATAATAATAATAATAATAATAATTAACGGTTTATTGAAGGAGCTTGGCAGCCAGAAGGCTGAAAATATACAGTTACATATTTGGGGAATGGGTTACGAATTACAAATAATATACAAGTAACATAAGTGACACAAATAAGACATATAATAACTTAGATGGGGAAAAGCTCAAACTACAGTTCATTTCAACATAGTGACAGTGTTACAGTATTACAAGTTGTTGATAATTTTTACAATGGTTGGGACTGGGCTGTTCTTATAGCGATCAGTTCGTGCACGTATGGGCTGGATGCGGTTGTGGTGTCGAACAGCAATTCTCGGACAAGGGATCTCAGGTGGTAATAGGAGCCGGTGTCGGGGATGGTGTAGAAGCTTCTTACCAAATTTGCAGATGAGGTCGTGGTGATGGTCAGTGAGAGTCGAAAGGGTCAGTGTGTTGAGCGCTTCTTGATATGTGGAGTAGGAGGGGGAGAGAATAATCTTGCATGCCCTCTTTTGTACTTTTTCTAGGTGTTTACGTTGTGTGGCATTTAGGGAGGAAGACCAGGTGGGGGAGGCATAGGTGAGCTTGGGAAGTATGAATGTTGTGTAAACACTGAGGAGCTCGTGTGCAGGAACTCCGAGGGACTTGAGTCGGCGGAGGAGGTGGAGACGGAAACTGGAGGATTTGACAACTTCATTGACGTGTGGTTTCCAATTTAGTTTGTTGTCTATGGTGACGCCGAGGAGCTTCGTGGAATCTACAACCTGGAGTGTGTTCGGACCTAGAGTAATGGAAGGAGGTGGGACAATGTTGGAGAGGTTGATGTGCATAACCATGGTCTTGGTATGGTTGATGGTGACATGGTTGTTGGTGGCCCAGTTTTGGAGACTGTTCAATAAATCCTGAAGGGCGGTATAGTTGGGAGCAGAATTGTTGACGCTGATCCCAATGGTGGAGTCGTCGACATATTTCCAGCGAGCAGGGGTTTCTCTTAGGGCATCATTGATGAGCATAAGGAAGCAGAGTGGTCCCATCTTGGTGCCTTGGGGGACGCCACAGGTGAGTGACTGAAAGGTGGAGACAGCCCCTCGGAAGCGTACAGCTTGGCGTCGGTCACTGAGGAAGTCTGTAAGCCATGGTATGAGGCTTCTTCGAAGCCCGAGGTCAATAGCTTTGTTGATGATTATATTGTGGTCGACTAGGTCGAACGCTTTAGTGAAATCAATGAAGGCGACAGCTACAGACGTTTTTCGTTTCTCGAGATGGCGGTATATGTAATCGAGAAAGCTGACAAGACAGTGAGTATGTATGTATGTGTGTGTGTGTGTGTGTGGAGGTGTGTGTGGAGGTGTGTGTGTGGAGGTGCGTGTGTGTGTGGAGGTGCGTGTGTGTGTGGAGGTGTGTGTGTGTGTGTGTGGAGGTGTGTGTGTGTGTGTGTGTGTGTGTGGAGGTGTGTGTGTGGAGGTGGGTGTGTGTGGGTGGAGGTGGGTGTGTGTGTGTGTGTGGAGGTGTGTGTGTGTGTGTGTGGAGGTGGGTGTGTGTGTGTGTGAAGGTGGGTGTGTGTGTGTGGAGGTGTGTGTGTGTGTGTGTGTGTGTGTGTGGAGGTGTGTGTGTGTGGAGGTGGGTGTGTGTGTGTGAAGGTGGGTGTGTGTGTGTGGAGGTGGGTGTGTGTGTGTGGAGGTGGGTGTGTGTGTGTGGAGGTGGGTGTGTGTGTGTGAAGGTGGGTGTGTGTGTGTGGAGGTGTGTGTGTGTGTGGAGGTGGGTGTGTGTGTGTGAAGGTGGGTGTGTGTGTGTGAAGGTGGGTGTGTGTGTGTGGAGGTGTGTGTGTGGAGGTGGGTGTGTGTGTGTGTGGAGGTGTGTGTGTGTGGAGGTGTGTGTGTGTGGAGGTGGGTGTGTGTGTGTGTGTGGAGGTGGGTGTGTGTGTGTGAAGGTGGGTGTGTGTGTGTGAAGGTGAGTGTGTGTGTGTGGAGGTGTGTGTGTGTGTGTGTGTGTGTGGAGGTGGGTGTGTGTGTGTGTGAAGGTGGGTGTGTGTGTGTGAAGGTGGGTGTGTGTGTGTGAAGGTGAGTGTGTGTGTGTGGAGGTGTGTGTGTGTGTGGAGGTGTGTGTGTGTGGGGGTGTGTGTGTGTGAGGTGGGTGTGTGTGTGTGAAGGTGGGTGTGTGTGTGTGAAGGTGAGTGTGTGTGTGTGGAGGTGTGTGTGGAGGTGGGTGTGTGTGTGTGAAGGTGGGTGTGTGTGTGTGAAGGTGAGTGTGTGTGTGTGGAGGTGTGTGTGTGGAGGTGTGTGTGTGTGGAGGTGGGTGTGTATGTGTGAAGGTGGGTGTGTGTGTGAAGGTGGGTGTGTGTGTGTGAAGGTGGGTGTGTGTGTGTGAAGGTGAGTGTGTGTGTGTGTGGAGGTGGGTGTGTGTGTGTGAAGGTGGGTGTGTGTGTGTGAAGGTGAGTGTGTGTGTGTGGAGGTGTGTGTGTGTGTGTGTGAAGGTGGGTGTGTGTGTGTGAAGGTGAGTGTGTGTGTGTGGAGGTGTGTGTGTGTGTGGAGGTGGGTGTGTGTGTGTGAAGGTGGGTGTGTGTGTGTGAAGGTGAGTGTGTGTGTGTGGAGGTGTGTGTGTGTGGAGGTGGGTGTGTGTGTGTGAAGGTGGGTGTGTGTGTGTGAAGGTGGGTGTGTGTGTGTGAAGGTGAGTGTGTGTGTGTGGAGGTGGGTGTGTGTGTGTGAAGGTGGGTGTGTGTGTGTGAAGGTGAGTGTGTGTGTGTGGAGGTGTGTGTGTGTGTGTGTGGAGGTGGGTGTGTGTGTGTGTGGAGGTGTGTGTGTGTGTGGAGGTGGGTGTGTGTGTGTGTGGAGGTGGGTGTGTGTGTGTGGAGGTGGGTGTGTGTGTGTGTGGAAGGTGGGTGTGTGTGTGTGAAGGTGAGTGTGTGTGTGTGGAGGTGTGTGTGTGTGGAGGTGGGTGTGTGTGTGAAGGTGGGTGTGTGTGTGTGAAGGTGAGTGTGTGTGTGTGGAGGTGTGTGTGTGTGGAGGTGGGTGTGTGTGTGTGAGGTGGGTGTGTGTGTGTGAGGTGGGTGTGTGTGTGTGAGGTGGGTGTGTGGAGGTGGGTGTGTGTGTGTGAAGGTGGGTGTGTGTGTGTGGAGGTGTGTGTGTGTGTGTGGAGGTGTGTGTGTGTGTGTGTGGAGGTGGGTGTGTGTGTGTGTGGAGGTGTGTGTGTGTGGAGGTGTGTGTGTGTGGAGGTGGGTGTGTGTGTGTGGAGGTGGGTGTGTGTGTGTGTGGAGTGTGTGTGTGTGGAGGTGTGTGTGTGGAGGTGTGTGTGTGTGGAGGTGTGTGTGTGTGGAGGTGTGTGTGTGTGTGGAGGTGGGTGTGTGTGTGTGGAGGTGGTGTGTGTGTGTGTGGAGGTGTGTGTGTGTGGAGGTGTGTGTGTGTGGAGGTGTGTGTGTGTGGAGGTGTGTGTGTGGAGGTGGGTGTGTGTGTGTGAAGGTGAGTGGGTGTGTGTGTGTGTGTGTGTGGAGGTGTGTGTGTGTGTGGAGGTGTGTGTGTGTGGAGGTGTGTGTGTGGAGGTGGGTGTGTGTGTGTGTGGAGGTGTGTGTGTGTGGAGGTGTGTGTGTGTGGAGGTGGGTGTGCGTGTGTGTGGAGGTGGGTGTGTGTGTGTGTGGAGGTGTGTGTGTGGAGGTGGGTGTGTGTGTGTGTGGAGGTGTGTGTGTGTGGAGGTGTGTGTGTGGAGGTGGGTGTGTGTGTGTGTGGAGGTGTGTGGGTGGAGGTGTGTGTGTGTGGAGGTGTGTGTGTGGAGGTGTGTGTGTGGAGGTGGGTGTGTGTGTGTGTGGAGGTGGGTGTGTGTGTGTGTGGAGGTGTGTGTGTGTGGAGGTGTGTGTGTGGAGGTGGGTGTGTGTGAAAGTAAACACCTATGTTCAACTGAAACACCGATGTGGATGTCCTGACTACCAGCAGGTCCCTCAGCATCCAGTGCTGACCCACCTCAGCCATCCTCCATCCCTGAATGAGGTTGCTACTGCCATCAAACAGATGAAAAATAACAAAGCCTGATGGAATCCCAGCCGAGAAAATCCCCCAGGGATCAGCTGATGTGAAGATTGGGGGGGGGGGGGGGGAGGGGGAAGGTGAATGATATGTTTGACAGTTGATGCCAAGGTCTAGTGCTTATTTATTCATCTGTCCTTAAGAGTGACTAAATTTTTCTCTTATAAAATATCACTGAACTGTCATGTTCTAATTAATTTTATTACAAAGGGCTAAAATTTTATCTCTTGTGCAAAATATATCACATTTATATTCAAATTATTCGCTGTCTTGCAAGGCTTCTAGCAATGTAAATTATATTCTCTTAACTTTAGTCTGTGATATTATATAAGATAAAAACTGTAAACCTATAACCACCCAACCCTGGCTGGGAAGATTTGGGGAGGGTCGGGGGGGGGGGGGGGGGGATGACAGTGACACATTTGACAGTTGGGGCATAAGGTCTAGTAAAGTACAGCTCCTAAGCGACTTACGATGGGGTTAGGGACCCAAAACCAGGTCGTATGTGGGAATGGTCATAAATCGGAAATGCAAAAATAATACATATATAATCTAAAATGAAATACAGTACAGTAAAAGTAATCAATAATGAAGAATGAATACAGTGTTACTGTGCACTTACCTTTATTATAGTCAGCTGAATGCACACGGGGCCCCCATAATTTTCTATTTACAGGATACATGGAGACTATATTAATTGGATGAAGCAGAGGAGGAGACAGGGCTGGGTGGGTCATCAATGTCGCTTTCTTCAGACAGGTTTATGTACGGGGGAAACTTGCTGGTTGAAGGTATTGGATCATCTTTAGGGAGTGAAGAGGCAGCGCTGGTGGGGCATGAGGACACAGCAATGGGGGACTTCTTAAAATGGATGTCCAATTTAGACTGCAAAGTCTGCTTTTTCTTTTCATTATAAATCTCCCTGTAGCAAGCAAGTGCATCTTGGACCATTCTGTCAACTTTGGCAAAACGCTCAACATTTTAATCCATTCTGTCAAAACAATTGCATCCCCTTATTAATTGTAGCAAATGCCTCTGCTATTTGCTTCACTGAGAAATTTTTGGGGGGTGCAGGTTCTTCTTCTACATTTAAACTCTCTTCTTCCTCTGCATTTTTCTGTGCTTCCAATTCAATAAGATCCTCGTTACTTAGCTCTTCTGCTACACTTTCAACCAACTGTTCAACATCTTCATTATCAATTTCTAACTCAAGCTGTTTACCCAACTCCACTATCTTGTTACTCATCTCAGAAATTACGAGGTCTGTCCGGGAAGTTTCCAGCCATTTACTATTAAAAAAAATATTGCTTACCAAGGACAATGGCGCCTTAGTCCCCTTCAAAGTACCCCCCTTGGAACCTCACATACTTCTCCCAGCGTCCCTTCTACTTTTCAAAACAGTCTGCAAAGTCCTCTTTCGGGATCTTCATCAGCTGCCTCGTCACATTCTCCTTAATCTCGTCCACGGTCTGAAATCTCCTCCCTTTCAACGGCGATTTTAGCTTTGAGAAAAGCCAGAAGTCGCAGGGAGCCAAATCTGGGCTGTAGAGGGACTGAATGACCTGGGCGATGAGATGTTTTGCCAAAAAACCCTGCACGAGATGTGAAGAATGTGCGGGCGCATTGTCATGATGAAGCTGCCAGTCACCACTTGCCCACAGCTGCGGTGGTTTTCTTCTTACTGCATCCCTCAGCCGGTGAAGAACTTCGATGTAGTACTCCTTCATTATTGTTTGGTCATTGTAAAGGCGACGGTCACACAGTACCCACGCTCACTCAACGGCGTCTGCCGGGCAACTGACTTGTCCCACGGGAGTGTGGCTGTTCACGCATGTGCAGTACGGTCCTCTCTGAGTGGCTGCCAAGTTACATCAAGGCCGCGTGACCAGTTCTCACAATATTCACAATGGCTGGATACTTTCCGGGCAGACCTCGTACTTCATATTCATTAAATCCTCTGAAACTGTTCACATATCTTTTCAGGACTTTCTTCCATATACCATTCATCCACTGTTCTGTAACCTCATCCCATGCTGCAATAATGTTCTTTATATATGTCAAAATATTGTAGTCCTCCCAAACTCTCCGAGCGTTTTCTCACCTTCAGTAGCAGCAACAGCCTGAGCGAAGGTCGTACGTAAATAATTAGCTTTAAAAGCTGCAATAGCTCCTTGATCCATGGGTTGGATGACAGAGGTAGTGTGAGGAATGTAAACTACCTTAACATCTGGGTGCATGTCGTCCAGGTGTGGTGGGTGTCCAGGAGCATTATCCAAAATTAACAAAATATTGAATGCAATCCTTTGCTGCTGACAATACTCCTTGGCTCGAGGAATGAAACAAGTCATGAACCAGGATCATCCAGGCTTTCTTGTTACTTCAATAAAATACTGGGAGTGTGTGCTTGCTGACATGATTAAAAGCCCTGGAGTTCTCTGAATGATAGATCATGAAGGGCTTTAGCGTGAAACCAGCTACATTCCTCCCCAACAGAAGTGTAAGTCGGTCCTTGAATGCCTTGAATCCTGGCATTGTTTTCGCCTCTTTATGGATGTATGTCCATTCAGGCATACGCTTCCATAATTATCCAGTTTCATCTGCAGTGAATATTTGCTAAGGCAAATAATTTCCTTCCACGATGACATGATCTAGCTCCTCCTTAAAAGCTTCGGCATCAACAACTTCTGCACTAGCTGCCTCTCCACTCACCTTAACATTATGTAAACTGTAGCGGTTCTTAAATCTGTGAAACCACCCATGACTTGCTGTGAAGGTTTGCTTGCACTCATCTCCTGCCTGCTCCTTCAGGCTTTCAAAAAGGCTTCTTGCCTTAGCCTGTACGGCTAGAAGGCTTAAGGGTACATGCTTTTGTATCTGGTCTTCCATCCATATCACAAGTAATTTTTCCATCTCATAAATAGGACCTTGTCTTTTCTTCGTTATTATAGTACCCCTTATAGGTGCTGATCCTTTCACTACCACACGAATACGTTCCTTGTCCTTCAAAATAGTAGATATGGTCGAGTGCGAGAAGCCTAGGTCGCGTGAAATTGTTGCTACAGTTTTTCCATTCTCATACTGCATTATTATCTTCATTTTCGTCTCAAAAGTAATTGACTGTCTTCTTTTCTTCTGAGCACTGCCAGCACTCTCACTTGTACGCTTTCTAGTCATTCTAAAATCAATTAAATACGAAAATAATGCCAGTACACAGCGCGATCACTTGCGGTAACAACGACAGCCAAACGTCAACTAGGCGCTCTATGGCGTGGGTGCTGTAGCTACGCGGCGACCCAAGCCACGCGATGCTCTCGTATGGGACGGAAACGTTTTGGTATAGGAAATGCGCGCGTCATTTAAAAAAAAATTTGGTACCGACTGCGGCGGTCGTATGTGCGGGTGGTCGTTACGGACTGAGGCAGGTCGTAAGTGCGGGTGGTCGTAGGTCGAGTCGTTTGTAAGTCAGGGAGTTGCTGTATTTATTTGTTTTTTTATGTCCTTTAGATTGAGTTTTTGTTTTTGTTTATAAAATGTCATAGAAGTGACCGGGTTGAATATAATTTACATTGCTGGAATTCTTTTAAGATAGCGATTAATTTGAAAATAAAAATGCTATAGTTTGCATTAGACAAAAATTTTGGTAATCATTTAGTAAATTATTTTGAGTACATGTACAGTACAGCTTTGCCCTTAGGACATTGTAGCGTTCGGGTGTGTCATACGGAGGAGAATTTTTTTTTTTTGAGTTTGAAAAATCGGCCCATGGTATTAATGATGTAGTTCTATGTGCAGAATCATGTGATTTCTTCAGATTTGAAAAGTTTTCATTTTTTGCTAGGTAAATTTTAACTTGAAATCTTATGAAAATTCAGTATTCCCACCCTTTTACCAACACCACTAAATAGCTTATTTAAAGTAAAGTAAATGTATCAGGTTAATTTATTTGGATAAAAATGATCCAGAATAGTGAAACGAATGATCTTGACACATTTATTAAATTTAATATTCCTTTAGAAAACAAAATCATCAAATACAAAAACCGGTTTTACTACTACGACCCGGTGTTGCTGCACACCATAGAGAACATGTCTTTCTTGCTTCTGTTTCTACTCATCACCTCCCTGCTGACCACCTGAGCTCGGATGTAGCCTTCCCTCTTCTCCTGGCTGTACACGTGACTGCTGGCCTCGCTCACTTGCTGTACACAACGCTCTATACTCTGGGTGTGCGAGGGCCAGGCAGGGACATGCATGGGGTTGTCCAGGAAAGCTCTGACTTGAACATTGGTGAGGCTGCAGGTAAGAGGGGGCTCACTGCCAGCCTGGATGTTATCCAGATCTATGAGATCAGTGAGGGTCTTGGCACCTAGATTGACTTCAGGAGTCTTCCTGACCCTGAAGGAATCGTCACCAACTGATTCGTCATGCCCAGATCCTCGCATAAGTCTCATATCCAAGATCTTTTTGACTGCCACTCTTCTCTCCTCCTCATCCTTACTGCAGAGCATTGTCTGCAGAACTGCCTCGGGATGAGCATACCAGGAAGATCTCCTCACAGTCTGCTCCACAATCTGAACAACCTTCCTTGGCTGACTCCTCAGGAGCTCAAGCTGGAAGAGAACATGCCTCGGACCTTCGGAGAACGATGACTTGACCTTGGTGTTGAACCAATTTGGCAAGTAGACACTCACGATGAATTGGACAATAAGTCTCAGGTTGTGAAGCTGGTTCCCTTTCAGTTTATGATGAGCGACCCAAATTCTGCAGAACCTGAGAGCCGTTGTGAGCCACCTAGAATGTGAGACTGGACCTATCTGCAGGTAAGCAAGTCTATCAGGCATGACCCCAGTTTTGATGGCACTGCAAATCATGTAACCATAGTACTGGTCAGTACTCAGGTCGTCAATGACAGTATGTGCAAGCTCAACGAGTGGAGGGCCAACTGTGATTTTTTCAAAGCTCGGATTTATTTCTAACTCAGTGGCAGAGTCCAGCATCTTGCCAAGAGGACCAGACCATCTGTTGTTTGAAAGAGTCTTGCCATCCAGCTCCTGGATCAGATGTCTGAGTGGCAACTCGTTGGTGTGGAGGTCACAAACAATCCAGACCAGCTTCCTCCCAATCTTCCGCTCTATCCACTGTATGACCCCCCTTGCCACCCTGTGTTCGTGTTGGTGCTGTCCCCTCCAATGGCCTGCAGGGTCTGGTCTACGTTCCTCTCTCTGAGCCAGTTCACAATGTTATCTGCCACTATCTCAGCTGGTTTCCTGATGTCATCTTTCTCTGGAGTGAAATGCCACAAATACTTCCCTCCTGGTTCACTGCAGCAGGAGTAGTGTTCCTCCTTCACCATGGCAGGGAACAACTTGTCAGAATCTCCAACTTTCATGAACACTTTAGTGTCATCCCTTCTCCCATCAAAGAACAAACAATTGATTCCATTTTCTCTTATCCCCTTATCAAACTCCTCTTCTAGGTTACTGACAAGTTTCTCCTGAGCTCTCCTTACTTTGTTATGATCTATCACCAGGTGAACATCATCAGGTGTTATCAAACCACCGTCAATCCAGGCAGCTGTTGCTATCTCTGCAGTTTCTCTGAGACCAGTGTGGTGTCGCATGCTGGCCAGAGCTATGCTCGGGATATCTTTCCTATTTCGAATCTTATGCCTGGAAGGTTTGGGATCATTATTTTCTGGGTTAGGGACAAAGTCACCATTCTCCTGGTCAGCACTCGGATCAGCCATGGGGAAGTCATTAAACTCTGAATCAGCTTGACTCCAATCATCGGCCTTTTTTACCTCACCCTGGGCCTTCTCAAGTCTCTTTTCCTCGGCAACTCTTCTCCTCTTCTGTCTCTCTGTGGCAGCCTCCTGTCTCTTGGACTCCGGAATATCTTGGCTAGAAATCATGAGAGCCCCTATACTGCCAGTCTTCTCTCTCTGTGCTTTGACAAATGCCAGTTCGATCACAGGAATCTTCAGTTCACGCTTGCAAATACAGGAGATGTGGGCCTCGGATTTACAGTCACGATCGCATCCAAACTCAGGACAGAGAACAATTGGGCACTTGCAAGTAATTATGTCAAATAACTGGTCCAGTTGCTTGGCAAAGCTGTCCTTAACTGCAAGTTTTCCTCTCCCAAGAGAGATATCTCTTGCCTTTTCCCAACTGGCTAGCAGTCTCTCACTAATCTTCTTCTGACTTGTTATGACTGGAGGCTTGAACTGAGCGTTAGCCAGAGTGTACTGTGCCAAGACAGCTTTGGTCATATCACTGGCAATGTCTTTGTTTGTGTAAGTTCTTTGGTTCTTTTCACTGATTTGCCTGATTAAAACACCGTATCTCAAAGCATCTCTCAATGTAGGCAACTCCGACTTCAGGAGCTCTCTCCCAGACCCAAGATAGTGACTGAGATGGCTGGATTTTTGGTTCCTCGTCCAGACACAAGCAGCCATCGCAAATATTATCAACTTATAAATGCATCAGAATCTGAAACAGAAAAAAATATTGTTAGTTGGGTTGTTAAAGAATGAAGTCAGAAAGCAATGTTCACTATTTAATTGTAATGCACTAATGCAGCTGTACGTTAGATTTTCGATAAATTTCACGCTAAAATTTACCAAGCAAAAGGTTGCAAAATATTGAAACTGAAATTATTTTCTGTTTATATACACTAAAATCTACCAAAAAAGTGATGGGCCATTAGTTTTAGCTGATCTTCCCTCCTATGACACACCCTATTGTAGCGTGCCCAGAGAAACAATAGGCGCGAATTTTAAAATATGGTGCGCCAGATTAACTCGCGCAAAATAGGAAAGATTCAGTTTAAATTAAAACATTGTCCTTCATTGTGGGTGTCGCTTTAAATCAATAATCTTAAATTGAATCGCTTTAAATCAATGTTCTACTGTATTACATTCAACTGAGTAAAGTGTGTAACAGAGACGTGACCGACCGCCCAAGCGACTTGCAAAGCGATCAGTGGTGAAGATAAAAGAAACAGTTTTGTTCACGCCTGTATCAAGTAGAGCTTTTGTTTTTTTAAATACAGTAAAACTTCGATTAACCACCCACATATGGGGGGAAGGGGCCGACGGATAATCCAAAAGGCCAGTGAATACCGTATATCACGGCCTATAAGACGAAATTTGAACATTAAAAAAATCTGCCCAAAGTTAGGGGGTCGTCTAAACCACCAAGTTTAAAATTCTTACCTCTTAAATATTGTGGTTTAGTGTGTCAAGAGTGGTGATGAAAACATCGTAAGCCACTCACAAGGTCTTACCACTAATTATTTTATACTGAAACTTACGTTTGGCAAGCTGGATTCAAATTAAGATTACCGGTATATTAAAATAATAAAAATGTATTATAAACCTGTCTAACATACCGTAAAAGAGAATTATACCCCTGTAATAAACACAGCTATCATCACACACCCCTCCCCACGCCCCCCCCCCCCATTTGCCAGTGAGGAGACAAGAAAGGGAAAGTGACCGCGAGATTGGGCTATTTTTAGCCGTGGAGGTGGTCAGTAATGCATACCGGTATCGGTATATTTACTCATAACAATATTTATCTCTTATAAATAATTGATTTAAATTTTATTTTTTTACAAAGCATATTCAGTAAATGAGTGCATTAATTCTTGAAACTATCGACGGTTAATTACAGACGCTCAAGTGACGTCACTAGTGTTTACACTACACCAGCTGGTAACATTTGATGCCATTACTTGAAGTGAATTGGCCTTATTTTAAGTAACTAACTATAAATAAATACAAAAATTAAAAAAAAAGATCAAAACTGAGAAATAATATACTGTATGTATGTTGTGTTGTCAAAGTAAGAGGAACAATTGAGACTGCAATTCTGTAAATGAGGCAGAAAGTCAGGTCAGCAACCTGGGACTTGGTGACAATTTTTGTGATGCCATATGGCAGCAGGGTCTATCATTAAACAACACATTATGCTTCCAATATCTTCCCAGGCGGTAGTACCTCCCTGTTTGGTAGCTGTCTACTACCTACACAATTTCTAGTAATATTAATTTGATACATGATAAATTAGACAAACTGAAAATAAACAGCAAATTTAATTACCAACACGCTTCCCATTGGCAGCTGTAAGAGGGGGAGATGGGCTATTTTTATAAATTAAAGAAAATAATTACAGTGTGTTTAATATATTACAGTATATTATAAATAAATAAATAAACAAATAATTCGGTAAATTTATTTCAAGTAAATGGAAAATAAGCAAACATGTTATTTACCAAGACGCGTCCCTCTGGCTCAGGGTGAGATGGAGGGGAGATAACAAGGCTATTTATAGCCCGTCTGAAGTGGCCAGTACCCAAATGCACCATAAATAATTCATTGAACATTCATTTTTTGTATATATATATATATATATATATATATATATATATATATATATATATATATATATATATATATATATATATATATTTGTGTAATAAGTACATACCGGTAACCTTTTTCACTGAAATCCTAATGAAACACCACAATTAGAATACGGTGGTTGCTGTTGAACCACCTGTTGTATAAATAGTCGGAACACAGCCACACCACCGAGACGAGGGAACACTCCCACAACCGATCGTCTCGTGTGAAGCAAGCGTATAAATGAAAGAAAATACTTGCAGTGTGTTTAATATGTTACAGTATATTATAAATAAATAAATAAATAAACAAATAAATCGGTAAATCCATTTCAAGTAAATGGAAAAATTTTACTCGACACCGACATTAGTTCCAGTTATCGGTAAATAGCAGACGCTTCAGTGACGTCACTAGTGTTTACACTACACCAGCGGGTATAATTTGATGACATTACTTGAAGTGAATTGGCCTTATTTTAAAAAATCAAGGATGGTTGGTAAAGGACTACTGAGTCAGTGGGTAAGTGTCACATTTGGGGTACTGGTCTTATACAGCAAATAGAGCTCAAAAGCTACTTTTTAAATGGAAATTTGGGGGGGGGCGTCTTATGCACCCCGCCGCCTTATAGGCCGTGATATACGGTAGTAAATAAAGTCTATGAAAATAAAACATACATTTTCAATTTGAAATCTGTGTACGTACACAATAAAATGTAATTATGTATTTAGCATCTACAGGTAGTCCCTGACCTACGACCGACTCGACTTACTGTATATCTCGGCTTATAAGACGGAATTTGAACATTAAAAAAATCTGCCCAAAGTTAGGGGTCATCTAAACCACCAGGTATAAAATTCTTACCTCTTAAATATTGTGGTTTAGTTTGTCAAGAGTGGTGATGGAAACATCGTAAGCCACTCACAAGGCCTTACCACAAATTATTTTATACTGAAACTTACGTTTGGCAAGCTGGATTCAAATTAAGATTACCGGTATATTAAAATAATAAAAATGTATTATAAACCTGTCTAACATACCGTAAAAGAGAATTATACCCCTGTAATAAACACAGCTATCATCACACACCCCTCCCCATGCCCCCCCCCCCCCATTTGCCAGTGAGGAAACAAGAAAGGGAAAGTGACCGCGAGAATGGGCTATTTTTAGCCGTGGAGGTGGTCAGTAATGCATATCGGTATATTTACTGATAATACTTAAAATTTATTTTTTTACAAGGAATATTCAGTAAATGACTGCATTAATTCTTGAAACTACTGACAGTTAAATACAGACACTTCAGTGACGTCACTAGTGTTTACACTACACCAGCTGGTAACATTTGATGCCATTACTTGAAGTGAATTGGCCTTTTTTAAAGTAACTAACCATAAATAAATACAAAAAGTAAAAAAAAAGATCAAAAGTGAGAAATAATATACTGTATGTATGTTGTGTTGTCAAAGTTAGAGGAACAATTCAAACTGCAATTGTGTGTAAATGAGGCAGAAAGTCAGGTCAGCGCTGAACCTGGGACTTGGTCACAATTTTCGTGATGCCATATGGCAGCAGGGTCTACCATTAGACAACACATTATGCTGCCAATATCTTCCCAGGCGGTAGTATCTACCTGTTTGGTAGCTGCCTACTACCTACACAATTTTTAGTAATATTACTTTGATACATGATAAATTAGACAATGAAAATAAACATCAAATTTAATTACCAAGACGCTTCCCATTGGCAGCTGTAAGAAGAGGGGGAGATGGGCTATTTTTATCCCGTCTTTGTGTCTGAAGTGGCCAGTAATACCATATATTTACGGTATCTCCTATAAATAATTAATTTAAAATTTATTTTTTACATAGAATATTCAGTAAATGACTTTTAAATAAATAAACAAATAATTTGGTAAATCTATTTCAAGTAAATGGAAAATAAGCAAACAAATGTTATTTACCACCACCCCTTCCCTCTGGCTCAGGGTGAGATGGAGGGGAGATAAAGAAGGCTATTTATAGCCATCTTTGTGTCTGAAGTGACCAGTACTCTAATGCACCATAAATAATTCATTTAACATTTAGTTTTTGTACATATATTTTGTTGTATATATATATATATTTCATTAGCCCAATAAAGCACGCGGACTTCTACATACAATCAACACCTCAACCCGCCAGGATTCGAACCCACGGCCCACAAGCCTATGACTGTGACCGGGGAACACTAACCGCTGGACCACCAGGATGCTAAAAGCAGTCCTAGACTTTGTTATATTTCACACAAAGCCTATTCAACGAGCTTATGGCGCCGTGAACCTCTAATGGGGACCACCCGCACCACTTAGGTGGTCAGAGTAACGTTTTACCAAATCCGGCTTCGAAACACGAGGATCCATATATATTTCATTAGCCCAATAAAGCACGCGGACTTCTACATACAATCAACACCTCAACCCGCCAGGATTCGAACCCACGGCCCACAAGCCTATGACTGTGACCGGGGAACGCTAACCGCTGGACCACCAGGATGCTAAAAGCAGTCCTAGACTTTGTTATATTTCACACAAAGCCTGTTCAACGAGCTTATGGCGCCGTGAACCTCTAATGGGGACCACCCGCACCACAAAAAGCAGGCGCCATCAGCTCGATGAACAGGCTTTGTGTGAAATATAACAGAGTCTAGAACTGCTTTTAGTGTCCTTGTGGCCTAGCCGGTAAGCGTTCCCTAGTCACACCCAGTAGGTCGAGGGTTCGATTCCTTGCTGGTGAGGTCGTTGATTATATGTTCAAAGTCCGCGTGTTAAATGGACTAAAAATGAAGTATGTATATATATACATATATATATATATATATATATATATGTATATATATATATATATATATATATATATATGCTGATAACGCGCACCTACAGTGATTTACTTACATATATATATATACAGTATATATATATATATATATATATATATATATATATATATATATATATATATATATATATATATATATATATATATATATATATATATATATATATATGTATGTATGTATGTATATATATATGCAAGTAAATCACTGTAGGTGCGCGTGATCTAGGTATATGCTGATAACCACAAGGAAAGAAGAAAACACGAAGTTCCCAAGCGCTTTCGTGTAATTCACATCTTCAGGGATGTGTACAGTCGGTAATCCCCCCTGAAGATGTGAATTACAAGAAAGCGCTTGGGAACTTTGTGTTTTCTTCTTTCCTTGTGGTTATCAGCATATATATATATATATATATATATATATATATATATATATATATATATATATATATATATATATATATATATATATATATATATATATATATATATATATATATATATATCAGTGGCGACTCCGGCACTCGGGCTTAGCCCGAGTCCTAGATTTGGTCAAATGAACGAGTATCTGCTTTCTATGTAATCTGCCAACACTGGCTGATTACAGGGAGCCTGGTCGCAGTTCATATATCACCGTTCAGTGTCTGGCGGTCGTCCTATAGCTCACCAGTGTCAAAAAATATCGTTCCTGGCAGATAGTCTCTTGACATCGTTCACTCATGCCTGACTCAGGCTTATAAGTTAAAGCCCCAGCTGTTGTCCCTAATCGTGAAAATTAGAAGTAATTCAAATCCAAGCTTTTTTTTAACAATAGCTTTCTGTAGAGCTTAGGATTTAAATTCCAATCTATGAAATGTTTCCGTTCTACAATATTCTTACAGGAACGAAAAAATGTCCAGTAACTAGGGCTAACTGGAAATAGCCTGGTAGGAGTAAAAGATTAACTGGCACCTCTTCGCACGCTTCTCTTACCGGCCACGGCATCTGTCAGTTCGCTGACGTTTGCAACAGGGTACACTGTTGTTCTTTGATTGTTTGCTGTGCTTCTGTTCTTTGTGTGTAAAGATCAGTTGTTTTATTTTTATTTCTACCCATAACATAGAAATGGAGAAAGACATAGTGCTAGATATAAAAAATAAGCCATTTGGTGCAAGAAATATTGCTGAAAAACGAGAAATTCTTCGTACAGGCAGGCCGACTCCTGCATTGAAAACTATAGTTGGAAGTAGAACATTCCAGATAAAATGGTATGAACAGATTGATTGGATTTGTGCAAGTAGCGTCACAGAGAAACTCTACTGCTGGCCGTGTTTGTTGTTTAAACCAAAAGCTAAGCAGTCGTGGACAGATGGAGGTTATAATAATTATAAAAATGTCTTGAGCGACTGTAAGCATCACAGTAAATCACTGAGTCATTTAAGTAATTATAGAAGCTTGAAAACTTTCGGACAGTATGATATTGTGACAGCTATTAGTGAGTCTGCTAAACTGGAGAAAGAACGGCATAACAAAGCAGTTGAAGAAAATAGACAATATTTAAAACAGTTAACAAATGCAGTGTTATACCTGAGTAAACAAGAGTTGCCTTTGCGTGGACATGATGAAGGAAGTGACAGCCTAAATAGAGGAAATTACCGTGAACTATTGCAGTGCTTTGCTGAAATCGACAGCGTGTTTGCTTCTAGACTTTCTACTAAAGAGGGGTCGAAACAGTTTTCAGGAGTCTCAAGCACAATACAAAATGATCTAATACAAGCGATTGGGAATGTAATAGCTGATGAAATTAGAAGCGAAGTTGATAAAGCTCCGTTTATGTCTGTACAAGCTGACGAGACGACAGACTGTGCGATGCATGCCCAACTGTCAATTATAATAAGATTTGTGTATGAAGACAAAATATGTGAACGATTTCTTGGATTCTATGAAGTCAGTGATGATAAAAGTGCTACAAGACTGGTTGATGTGATCGCATCTGCGTTGAACTCCTTCAGTGACGCTAAAAATAAATTAGTGAGCCAAACTTACGACGGAGCAGCTGTAATGGCAGGAACACTAAACGGAGTGCAGAGCAAGCTAAAGGATAAAGGATTTAAACACGCGCACTTCATTCACTGCTATGCGCATAAACTTAACTTAGTCTTGAGTAAAAGTGCCGAGAAGTTGAGTAGAGTAAAAATGTTTTTTTCTCATTTACGCGCTTTTAGTAAATTTACGTCTTCCAGTACCAAACGGAAAAGCGTTTTCAGACAGTTTAATGTCAATATTCCAGCACTGTGCGAAACAAGATGGTGCTATAGATCGAGAACCGTGTCATCCATAAAACTGATGCATGGAAACCTAAAAAGTGCCTTCACAAGTATTCTAGACACTAGTGAAAAGTGGGATGAAGATACACTTTGTCAAACAGACAATCTATTGGCAAAGTTGAATGATTTCACATTCATGTTCTTCATCAATTGCTTTCATAACATACTTTCACAGGCTGGAAAACTGTTTGATGTCCTACAGTGTAAGCAACTTGACATAAAGCGGGGTCAGAATAAAATAAATGACTTCATTCATTGTGTTGAAGGTTATCGTAACGACGAACATTACGAAAACATCCTGCAAGATACAGCTGCTGTCATTGAACAGGCAGATGAGTCCGAGCCTCCTCCCAGAAAAAGAGTCAGGGGTGCACAAGTTAATTACAAAACGACGTATTTTGAAATAATTGATAACATTCTAATGTCCTTGCGAGAGCGATTTGCTGGCATTCAGGAGTATGCATTTTTTGAATTACTAGACGTTAATAAGTTTGAAGAGCTTGCTAACTCATTTACCATGCAACATATGGACTCTCTACAAAACAAATACCCCTGTATTTTTGACTGCAAGAGCTTAGTGAACGAGCTAAAATATATGTATATTGACAGTGACTTCAAAAAGTGCAAGTCAATCAACTCCATTTTAGAATTACTCTATAAATTGGAGTTGACTTCCGCTATGCCGGAATCCATTAAACTAATTCAGCTGCTGCTAACCATCCCCGTAACATCAGTCGCTAATGAGAGAAGTTTCTCAACGTTAGATAGAATCCGCTCATATCTGAGAAGCACAATGGCCCAAGAACGGCTATCTTCACTGGCTCGCATTTCCATCGAGAAAAGCCTCTTGAACGACTTGGACAACAAGAAGGAGCTGCACGACAGGATTTTACACGAGTTCGCCATCAAAACAAGACGACTGGACTTCATGTTTAAATAAAGTGAGTAATTTTTGCATCAAAACTATATTTTTTTGTCTTATTGCATGAGGCTAGAGGCGGTAATTTCAAATTGCAATTAAATGCCAGGTAGCGACGTGTCCTCCTAATATTACTTATCAAGTAATTATTAGATGTTTTAATTGCCTGTATGTAGCCTGGCGAATTGGCTAGGATTTAGCATACCTAGGTAACATTGGCTGACGTCGCGTTCCTGACCATATCACAAAAACTGGTTTTTAGAAAAAACCGGCTTTTTTTGTCTTATTGTAAAATTATCAGTGCCTATATAAATTTGTGGTGTGTATTACGTCTCTTAGCTTCATTTATACATGTATCTTAGGCGAAATCTGTGATGAGCCCGAGTGATGCATATGACCTGGAGTCGCCCCTGATATATATATATATATATGCTGATAACCACCAGGAAAGAAGAAAACACGAAGTTCCCAAGCGCTTTCGTGTAATTCACATCTTCAGGGGTGAGTACAGACTAGATAGAGTAATGCAGAACAAGATGAATATATACAGAGGAGGGTGAGACCAGGTCCACAATGGTCAGGTAATGACCCTACTAATCTTTAAATGGCACACAACGGTTGGTGGTTGGGTCAGATGGGACAGTGACCCGCCCTCTCACCTGATCACAAATCTTCTTAATTACAAAGTTGTCCAGCTTGTACATGCCATGACTCAAATTCATGTTGAATGCTTCGGTATGTTTAATAAGACTAGATTCTATGATGTTCCTACTATCAATTGAATTACATGGTAATATTGAGGAGGCATTATCCCAGTCAATGCAATGCTTGTTATCCCTCAAATGAACAAACAGAGCATTGGATTCCTGGCCTGTCCTGACACTGTATTTGTGTTGTTTAATTCTAGTTACAAGATCTTTACCTGTCTGGCCTAAGTAAAACATATTACATTCCTTGCAAGGAACTTTATAAATGCAACCAATTGTGTTGTTGGGGGAGTTCTTGATTAACATTTGTTTAACAGTGCATGAGTTTTTAAATGCCACATTGACGTTCCAAGATTTTAGCTGTGCCGGAATGTGTGAGAAATTTTTGTGAAATGGTAATATTAAGATATTCTTATGGTCATGGGTGGGCTTGGGATCAGTTCTATAAAAAGTTTTCTTAGTAATGTTTAAGCATTTGTCTATGAAAGATCTAGGGTATTTAAGGTTTGTAATTAAGAAGATTTGTGATCAGGTGAGAGGGCGGGTCACTGTCCCATCTGACCCAACCACCAACCGTTGTGTGCCATTTAAAGATTAGTAGGGTCATTACCTGACCATTGTGGACCTGGTCTCACCCTCCTCTGTATATATTCATCTTGTTCTGCATTACTCTATCTAGTCTGTACTCACCCCTGAAGATGTGAATTACACGAAAGCGCTTGGGAACTTCGTGTTTTCTTCTTTCCTGGTGGTTATCAGCATATACCTAGATCACGCGCACCTACAGTGATTTACTTGCATATATATATATATATATATATATATATATATATATATATATATATATATATATATAATATATATATATATATATATATATATATATATATATATATATATATATATGTATGTATGTATGCATGTATGTATGTATGTATGTATGTAATAATAATAATAATAATAATAATAATAATAATAATAATAATTAACGGTTTATTGAAAAAGTTCTGAAGCCCGAAGGCTGAAAATATACACTGGACATAAATGACTTACTACATACATTGGTGATTTAACAAAAGCCTTCATTAGAGAAAGGTAAAGGAACATACAGTGAACATTCAGATTAATGTAGGTGTTGAACAGCAAACACGTAGTGTAGTAACTCTCTCCCAGATGGTGTTAGGAGGGGCCTCACGTGTAGTAATTCCCTCACAGATGGTGTTATGAGGGGCCTCACGTGTAGTAATTCCCTCACAGATGGTGTTATGAGGGGCCTCACGTGTAGTAATTCCCTCACAGATGGTGTTATGAGGGGCCTCACGTGGTGTAGCAGTTCTCTCATAGATAGTGCTACGAGGGGCCTCACGTGGTGTAGTAACTCCCTCACAGATGGTGTTATAAGGGGCCTGACATGGTGTAGTAATTCCCTCACAGATGGTGTTATGAGGGACCTGATGTGGTGTAGTAATTCCCTCACAGATGGTGTTATGAGGGGCATCACGTGGTGTAGAAATTCCCTCACAGATGGTGTTATGAGGGACCTCACGTGGTGTAGTAATTCCCTCACAGATGGTGTTATGAGGGACTTGACGTGGTGTAGTAACTCCCTCACAGATGGTGTTATGAGGGGCATCACGTGGTGTAGTAATTCCCTCACAGATGGTGTTATGAGGGACTTGACGTGGTGTAGTAATTCCCTCACAGATGGTGTTATATGAGTGAGGTGTGGCCCCAGGCCTTCCTATCATAGACGGATTAACACATCGCCGGTTGTTGGGTCTCATGGGCCGTTATCACTGGGTACCTGGGACCTCACTGTGTGAAGGCTAACTTGAACATGACTTTTACTGTTGAGTTGTTCTCACTGACTCAAGCACTGTTCACCAATGTTCACCTCTGTTTAACACTGGTTCCATTCTTTTCCCAAATGAAATTGTAACTTCTGGCGAGAACCTGTTGATACTCCGGTGGGGAGAAGTGGTTCAGGGGAGGGGGTTGGTATGGGCCAACTTAGCAGTTGACCTGGCTGCTCCGAGAGGAGCGCCAGGTACATCTTGACCCTTCGGTGGTCAAAGATGTAGTATGTATGTATATATATATATATATATATATATATATATATATATATATATATATATATATATATATATATATATATATATATATATTATATATATATATATATATATATATATATATATATTTTTCATGTAAATCCACAATGAAAACGTGGATAAGATAAATCTTGATAAAATCACACGGATGAATGGAAACAATGGAGTACCTTAGCTTTCGTCTTTATTCAAGACATCTTCAGAGGCAACTGGATTACATGGACAGAGAGAGGCTTAAATATACAGGGTGACCTTAAAAACATGAGGTCAGGTCATAATGATGACATCCACTAATCCACACACCAACACACATGTAGAGGAGCTTAAGAGAAGGGTGGTGACGTGACTAACCAGGTCAGGTCAGAAAAAAGGACCCACAAAATAACTATCATACATCTAGATCAAAGGAATTAAGGAATTAAAATCAATAAACCTTAGTGATGGTCAGTTCAAAACTGATAATATGTTACATAAATTTATTTGTCAGTGGCCCAAGGTTAAAAATGCAGTAGGAACATCATAGAATCTAGTCTTATTAAACATACCGAAGCATTCAACATGAATTTGAGTAACGGCATGTACAAGCTGGACAATTTTGTAATTAAGAAGATTTGTGATCAGGTGAGAAGGCGGGTCACTTGACCATCTGACCTGACCACCAACCGTTGTGTGCTATTTAAAGATTAGTAGGGTCATTACCTAATACCTGACCATTGTGGACCTGGTCTCACCCTCCTCTGTATATATACACCTTGATTTGCATTACTCTCTCTAGTCTGTACTCACCCCTGAAGATGTGAATTACACGAAAGCGCTTGGGAACTTCGTGCTTTCTTCTTTCCTTGTGGTTATCAGCATATACCTAGATCACGCGCACCGACAGTGATTTACTTGCATATATATATATATATATATATATATATATATATATATATATATATATATATATATATATATATATATATATATATATATATATATATATATATATATAATATATATATATATATATATATATATATATTTTATGAAAATCCACAATGAAAACGTGGATAAGATAAATCTTGATAAAATCACACGGGAAAATGGAAACAACGGAGTACCTTAGCTTTCGTCTTTATTCAAGACATCTTCAGAGGCAACTGGATTACATGGACAGAGAGAGGCTTAAATATACAGGGTGACCTAAAAAACATGAGGTCAGGTCAAAATGATGACATCCACTAATCCCCACACCAACACACACGTAGAGGAGCTTAAGAGAAGGGTGGTGACATGACTAGTCAAGTCAGGTCAGAAAAAAGGGGGCCCACAAAATAACTATCATACATCTAGATCAAAGGTTTTTAAAGCATTTTTAACCTTGGGCCACTGACAAATAAATTTATGTAACATATTATCGGTTTTGAACTGACCATCACTAAGGTTTATTGACCTGACCTCATGTTTTTTAGGTCACCCTGTATATTTAAGCCTCTCTCTGTCCATGTAATCCAGTTGCCTCTGAAGATGTCTTGAATAAAGACGAAAGCTAAGGTACTCCGTTGTTTCCATTTTCCCGTGTGATTTTATGAAGTTATATATATATATATATATATATATATATATATATATATATATATATATATTTTATGAAAATCCACAATGAAAACGTGGATAAGATAAATCTTGATAAAATCACACGGGAAAATGGAAACAACGGAGTACCTCTCTGTCCATGTAATCCAGTTGCCTCTGAAGATGTCTTGAATAAAGACGAAAGCTAAGGTACTCCGTTGTTTCCATTTTCCCGTGGGATTTTATCAAGATATATATATATATATATATAATATATTATATAATATATTATAATATATATATATATAATATATAATAATAATATATATATATATATAATATATATATATATATATATATATTTCAAGTAAATGGAAAAATTTTACTCGACACAGACATTAGTTTCAGTTACCGGTAAATAGCAGACGCTTCAGTGACGTCACTAGTGTTTACACTACACCAGCGGGTAACATTTGAGGACATTAATTGAAGTGAATTGGCCTTATTTTAAAAAACCAAGGATGGTTGGTAAAGGACTACTGAGTCAGTGGGTAAGTGTCACATATAGGGTACTGGTCTTATACAGCGAATAGAGCTCAAAAGCTATTTTTTAAATGGAAATTTGGGGGGGGCCGTCTTATGCACCCTGACGCCTTATAGACCGAGATATACGGCATGTCCACCCGCACTTACAACCTGCCTCAGTCGTTCCAAAATGTGGTCAAATTATGTATTTTTGAGTCCCAAAGTCAGTACACAGACAAAATTTGCATCTGTAATTCACTTTAAAATGGCTGGCAAGCTTAAAAGTGAGTGTTTTATGGTGCTGAGAAGAAAAAGAGACCCATATTTTTTTATTTTCTGTGTTATTTAAGCATTTCCGACTTACGACCATTTCGACTTTAACGACCTGGATGTCGGTTCCTAACCCCGCCGTAAGTCGGGGAGTACCTGTACGTGCAATATATTTTTTCCATAAAATGCATATTAGTGTATAAACAATATTTAAGATTTGTTTACCTTAAGCACTATATGCACTGAGTAAACAAACATTTTTTTTAATCTAAGCACTATATGCACTGGGATAAGGAAAAATCAAACACTGTATAATCGATTTTCCTATTTTATCATTTTATTGCCCATTTATTTATTTATTTAGTTTAGGGGTCCGGGATCGGCGGTTAATCCTAAAGTCGGTTAATCGAGGGTTGGTTGATCGAGGTTTTACTGTATATTTATTTAACCAAAATTAAGAAGAAAACCCAGAAATTCAAGACATGGGTTGGGTCAAACGATGAGCAAGACAGGAGGATGTATGCAAGAGCCAGAAACCAAGCAAAGATAGAGTGTAGGAGGGCTGAAAAGGAGTTCCAGAGGCTGGTTGCACGCGAGGTCAAGTCAAACCCAAAGGCGTTTTACCGCTATGCAAAGTCGAAGTTGAAAACGCGAGTAGGAGTATCAGACCTGAGGCTTGAAGATGGTAGTTATGCAGATTCTGACCAGGATAAAGCTGAGGCATTGAACAGCTTCTTTTCCTCAGTGTTCACAAGAGAGGATGCAACTAACCTTCCTGCGTTTGAGGACAGACGGTTCGACACAGCACTGACCCACATTGTGTTCACAGAAGAGGGTATTAGAAATAAACTGTCCAGGCTAAAGGTCCATAAGAGTCCTGGACCTGACATGGTGCATCCTAGAGTGCTAAGGGAGCTGTGCAACGAGCTTGCAGAGCCCCTGAAGATTCTGTTTTGTAAATGCCTGGATGAACAAATGGTCCCCAGTGAATGGAAAGTGGCTTATGTGAGTCCTATCTTCAAGAAGGGCGATAGGCACTCCACGAACAACTATAGACCGGTGAGCCTGACCAGCATAATATGTAAAGTACTTGAGAGTATTATCAGAGATGCAGCGATGGAACATCTACTACGAAACAACCTTGTAAAAGATTGCCAACACGGTTTTATGCCGGGACGCTCTTGCTTGACACAATTGCTCAAGGTATTGGATATTTGGACTCATATTCTAGAACGGGGTGGTAATATCGACAATATTTACCTAGATTTTGCCAAGGCTTTCGACAGTGTACCCCACGAAAGGCTGAAAATCAAACTGGAAGGGTACGGAATTCGGGGAAATGTCCTAGCATGGATAGAAGACTTTCTACATGACCGCAAGCAATGTGTGGTGATTAATGGCACGAAATCGTCATCTGTACCTGTAACAAGTGGGGTACCGCAGGGTAGTGTATTGGGCCCGCTGTTGTTTGTTTGTTTCATAAATGATATGCCTGACGTTGTACACTCCTCCATACAAATGTTTGCCGATGACGCCAAGTTATTTCGGGAAATTAAGAACCAAGCGGACTGTGAAGAGCTGCAGAAGGACCTCTGTGGGCTCCAGGAATGGTCGAAGGAATGGCTGCTGAGATTCAATGTCACGAAGTGTAAGAGGATGCACTTGGGGTGTACCAACGGTAAGGAGGTGTACCATATGTCCCAACGGGATGAAGAAAATGTACTAGTTGAGACTGTGTGTGAGAAGGACCTAGGTGTGTATGTTGACAATGAGCTGAAGTTCTCGGGCCATTGTGAGAAGAAGGTAAATCAGGCAAATAAATTATTGGGTCTTATAAGAAGGTCGTTCAGATATCTAGACAGTCCGTCCCTCGTGACGATCTTCAGGAGTGAAGTGCTTCCCCATCTGGAGTACTGTCACCCCATCTGGTCCCCGAGATATGCTAGGGACTGTCAGTTGGTTGAAAATGTTCAAAGGAGGGCCACCAAACTGGTGCCTGCACTTCGGCACCTCAGCTACCCTGAGAGATTGGAGCGCCTGAACTTGCCCAGCTTATACTACAGACAGGCAAGGGGGGACCTAGTTGAGGTTTATAAGCATCTCAGGGGGCACTACTCAGTTGAGTGTCCTTACTTGGAGCTGGCGGACGCTCGCCCCACAAGGGGTCACAGCTCAAGATTGAAGAAGCCGCAAGTCCAGAAAACCGTGAGGGCAAACTTTTTCGGAGTGAGGGTTGTAAACTCTTGGAACAATCTACCAGAGAGTGTTGTGACGGCACCGAGTGTGAGCTCTTTCAAGAGAAGACTTGACCAACACTGGAGCGGGTTCAGGTACATTCAGGAGCCGGTGCATGCCCAATATTTGCCAACAGTGCGTGACAGAGACGTGACCGATCGCCCGGGCGGCTAGCGAGCCGACCTTTTGGTGAAGAATACAAAGGAAAAGAGACGTGACCGATCGCCCAAGCGGCTAACAAGCCGATCAGTGGCGAAGAGGATAAAAGTAAAAAAAAAGTAAAAGTGTCTAGGTAACGAAATTAGAACCGATTTTACTGACTCTGGTATCAACATTTATATTTTTTTTATGTAAAAGAATGGGATTCCCATCACTGTATCATATAGAAATATTTCGTTTAAGGATATCTTATTGGAAATGTTTCGTACAGAATTTATTAAGGATCATTATGGTATCAAATTAATCTCCCAATCACAATTAGCCACGCTTGAGTGAGGAAGGGGGGGGGGGGGGGAGAAAACTGATCACGCAGCCCTTCCCCCCAAAAATGGTTCGACTCCCACATACCCCTAACAACGGAATTAAGACAGCAGACATAAGGAGTGAGGGTCTTATTGTGTGACAAATTTGCGAGTGTGTGACTGCGACTTAAATATCAGCTGTTGAGAAGTGCTTGACAACACTCATTTCCACTCCAACTCTTTAAGTACCCACACCTTTCTGCTTTCTCACTCCATTTATACTTATACTTACACAATCTCTCTAAAAAATACTGTAGGTTTTGTGTTTATTCAAGACATCTTCAGGTCATGAGACCCACTAATCCCCTGGCCAAGAAAGGGTGACCTGACATTCCATCAGAAGGTCGGTAATATGAGACCACTAATACCCCACCCTACCTCCACCTGACATTGCGTCAGGTCAGGAACACGAGACCCACTAATCCCCCACAGCTCCATGGGAGTGGTAAATACCAGTCTTTGTTGTAACTCCCATATCACATAGATTTTTATTTTTCAAATATATTTATTTTACCAAACATTTAGATAAGTATTCTGGATTATAGTAAAGAAATGGAGTTTCTAACTAAATTAGAACTGCATTTATGGACTCCAGTAATTTAGACTCAAGGAAAACATCCCCAACACCCAGAAACATTCTGGGGTAGTGGGCTAGTGTCTGTGCGTGCAAGATGTCTAGTTTAGACACTAGGAAACTTTTCCCAGTAACCGGAAAAATTCCGGGGATAAGGAATTTTTCGGGGTTTGAGAAAGTCTTCTGCGTAGCCGGAAATCTCTCATCCCCGGAAGAGCTCTGCACCAATTGTTCCGGCTAACGGGGATGTCACTGTACTACACTACAATGCAACTACACTAATTTTAGCAATATTACTTTGACACAACATGATAAAATGGACAAACAATGAAAATGAAACAAACAAAAGTAGGTACCACACAGGTACTTACATTCAGGAAGCTTCCCTGTGGCCAAGCGTGTGGCATAACAGGCAAATAGTCACGTTGGAACCTGATAACCCACGCTGGGCATTCAAACAATGCCGCAAAAAGGCGCACATTTTGGAACTTTAACTGGGGCGTAAGGGTTAAATTTCCACAAAATCAAATTTCCGTTATTTTTTCTCGATTTAGCAAACTACTTTGCTAAATTGAGCGTGATTCCATTAAATTCCACATCAAGTGCGCCGCTTGGTGCGTGGGGTTTGCTTACATCCACTTAGTCTGTGTCCTGCCACCACCACGTGTGTTGGTCACTGCTACCTCTCGGTCTACATCTCGGTCAACTAACTACTGTGCTTAGATATTATGCTGAAAGTTTAAAAAAGGAAGTGGTATGGGGGAGAAAGTCAAAAGAGTGAGGCATTCAATTCCACAAAAGTTTGGAAATTATAGAACAAAATTAAAACAAACACTGAACCCCCTAGTTTAAGGTAAATCCATGAAGTGTCTGATGTGTCTCTGTAGGTGTGAGCATATTACCGGAATTATCTCAATTTAGCAAACTAGTTCACTAAATCTTGTGAAAATAATGGAAAAAATTTCCTTCCACCAAATTGAGAGTTTGCTATATTGGATTCCATTAAATCGAGAGTACTGTATACTGTGCTGTATATATTATTTTAATAAAACTATGGCTACAGGAGAAAAATACAGACATATTATTTCGTAAATCCTCCTTGCCAAAATGGGGGGTGCATCTTATGCCGTAAACTACGGTACTGTATTTTTGGTATTTTTTATATCATTATTTATCATCTTTATACATTTAGTACATTCGCCGGAGGATTCAGACAATCAGCTTTTTCGGACAGGTGGTCCCCCCTTTTAGCCCGGATCTTCGAGGGTTTACTATACTGCACTCTGTATTGTCTTTAATAGGGATACTGTACAGTGGTCTAATCAGGTTTGATACAGGCCTAACAAGAGCTAATATGTATAAGATGAGGTGGAGGGAGGGAGGGGGGGATCAGGCTGCTGCCATGATCGCCATTTTTTTTTATTTATTCATTATTATACAATATTCTTGTATGATCAGCCTATTATGGCATATGTTTCATAATTAATAAATGATATAACCTACAGTATTAAATAATATAAAAAATACAGTACAGCATATAGTTTGACTTCAAATAAAATGACAATCTGAATCAAAAGGTAATCTCTTCCTGGTCGGTGGTGGGACTATTTCTTGCCGCCTTCACATTTTTGTTTTCATTCAATTTAGTATTCTTGAACGGTCATTCTCTTATGGTGTATGTTTCATCATTAATAATATAATATATTAAATAACAGAAGAATTAAGCTCTGTCTGTTTATATGTGTGTGTGTGTGTGTGTGTGTGTGTGGACACACAGGGTGGTGAAATGCATCTAGTGTGTTGCATTATGTCAGTGTTAAGGTGCAAGCACTGCTTGCTCCCTCTCACTTTCAGCTGCTGCCGCTGGCTTGCCCTCTTGGCGAACAAGGAAGCAACTTGATTAAGTGCATAAGTCTTCCCCTGCCAGGACACAGCCTCCTCACCATAAAAACACCTGCTGTGCCTCCTCATTGCAACACATAGTAACTGGGTGCCTCGTGGGCCCAGGCTAGACCAGCAGAGGATCTCGGAGTAGCAGTGGACCCCACAGGGACAGCGCATAGGCCAACTGGCCTGTGGACACGTCCTGTCACCTTCCAACCATTGCCTCGCTGCCTTGCGGATTAATCTTATTAGGCATAAGGCTACAGGAGTAAACCCCGAATGAAAAATCTGCGGTTGAGCCCCGCATGAGGCAGACATACGTACAGAGCTCCAACAAGACCCCCCAACGGCGGTGTAGGCGGAAGAGGTGACCAAAATGGGAACCCAACGACTACGCTGGTGGACGAAGGCAATGCCTGATGGTCAGGCTACTAAGGCGAAACCCAATAAACTGGGCTATTGGCAGTCCATTGCAACTCTCCCTCTCCCCGGTTGTTGCAACACCTGCACCACTGGATCAGGAAAAGGGAGAGCCAAGACGTCTGGTTGCAGCCTGCGCTCCTGCCTCACCACATAAATCAACTCACTCGCAGCCATTATCCCACTCATCATCATCAAAACCCCTATACCCCAAAAGTCCTACGGCGATGGACGAGTGGCGATGAGGATAGGCAGAGATGACTGCCAGTAGTCTTTAGTCACAACTCTGCACATGGGCAACACAGATAAGATGGTTGTTTATGCACTGGGATCTAGGCAGCAGTACAATCTGGTCCTGTCTGTGCGACTGAGCAGACCTTACGAGGCGCCAATCTGCTCACCCCCACAAAAAAAAAAAAAAAAAAAAAAAAAAAAGGAGGAAGAAGAAGAAGAAGAAGAAGAAGAAGAAGAAGAAGAAGAAGAAGATTCTTAACTTCAGTTAACGAGCATTCCCTCGATTAACAAATTCCTCACGAGCGCCCCTCAACATGTTTTCGCTTGCACACTAGCTGTCATATTAGTCCGCCAATGCAGTAATCGGTTCTAGGGCTTAAATTCGTTACTATTTTAGTAAATCTCAAGAAGTTTGTACTATTCAATAATTTTAAAAGTCTTATATTAAAATTTTTAGTCATTTTAACAATTATTTAACATAATTTAAGTACAGGGAAACTAGTTTTTAGCGTGTCTTTTCAGTGGAGGTAACATCTTGCTTCAGACTCTCTTCAACATAAATGCTTTTTTTCTGTGTTTCCAGTCAAATTATTGGTCATTTTGAAATTTATTGACAATATATAATGCAGTGCAGTGTTGATTTAAAGAAAATAATCTTGAATTACAGCAAGTGAACTAAAATTTTATGGATGAAATGGCGCCATGGGGTGACTTCTCTTCCACCCTAATGCCTTCTCTTCTCCCTTCTCCTCCACCCCCATTCTAATTCCCATCATCATCATCCAGGAGCCTTCTCCATACACACCTCAAAGTAAGTGTACTTTACTACCTTTTTTGTTGACTTTAGGCAATTTTCAGTGAGCTGGAACCAATTACCCAAAAACCCATTGAAACAATGGTTTCGGTTAACGAGCAACCTTCTAGAAAGAATTGTGCTCGTTAACCGAGGGACCACTGTGAACCATTAGTTATTATGGTATTATTATTCACCTCACACCAAGCACTCTCCTGCACCCCACTTTAGTGACCATCAATACGTCAGACACAAACACCCATCACCACCCTCCCCATACACCCATCTTCCCCTCCCAAGATCACACACGAACTACCGTGGATATATGTATTTGTTTATGTTTTTTACCTTACGATAATTTTTTCTACACATTCTGTATGAACAATTGTGTGAATGTAACAGAATAAAAGAAATTAAATAAAAATATGTATATCTACTCGAAATTAAGAGTTGAAAAATAATGACACAACTCGAAGATTGGCCTTACATCGCAATATGAAAGCAGCGGCTTGCCCGCCCAGTTTGAAATATTACTGTTGGGTATCATAATTTTTCATTTGCGAAGAAGCTAGGTATGTTTTGCGAATATCAAATAAGGGTGTTTAAATATTAATTGTGGATAAGCAGGGTTGCAATTATCGGGGATGTGAATAGAGAAATATTCGTTTATTTAAAAAAAAAATCACAAACTTGAGATCACTGACCTTTAGCCATGTTGTTGTATCATCTAGAGTAAGTGATGAGAAGGTTTCATTGAGGTACATCTTGAGTGCTGCTGCTCGCGGGGCCAACTCGGCCACAGAGGAGTGATTGTCACATGATGCTCCCACAAAGATTGCATAGTCACACCTGGCACCTCTACTTGCAAGCTGTGGAAGAGTATAATACAAATTCATTATTAATTCATGAACTACTGTAGCATTTGTCGAATTGGTCGTAAGTCGAAAAGGCGAAAATAATACATATAAATTCTAAAATGGGTGTCTCTTTTTCCTCTCAGCAATACGAAAACTCTCACCTATACGCTTGCCAGCCATTTTAAAGAGAATTACAAACGAAAATTTTGTCAGTACACAGCGCGATCACTAACGTCGGGACTCGAAAAAACGTAATGTGAAAAATATTTTATACGACCATGGCCGTCGTATGTCCGGGTTGTCGTAAGTCGAAAATGTAGTAAGTCAAGGAGAGACTGCACAGTACAGTAATTACTGTACAGTATATACAGCAGACCCTCAAAATGCAAGTATGCTACTTTACCATCAAAAACTGTACAGCAAAGTAAACTAAAATTTACCTTAATCTGTAAGAATCTAAACCTTTCTCTTTATATGTACTTCCCAGATACAGTAGATTCCCGGTTACCCGGAATCCATGCAAGCAGCAGATTCAACTAACCAGCACCAAAATTAAATAATAATACATAGTAACAAATATAAAATTCCTCCAAAATCAGCTAGAATCATTAGTTTGAATTAACGCAGGCAACGAGGATGAGCTGCCATATTATTCCTATGATAAGCAGTAAAATCGATATATTGCATATTAAAATATACAATAGCACATATTTTATGTATAAAAAATAGCTGTTTCCACAATCAAACCAACCTCTGGGCGACATCACACAGTTCAGCTAGTCACCCAGCTAACTCACAGACATGTAGCTGCCATGCTGCTGTGTGTATGCCATGACATCACATTGGAAGGAAGCGCTGCCACACAGTTATTGCCCAATGCCTCCACACACACACATTCACTTCCCACACATACACAACAATGCTCTTCATTTTTCTTATTTTATAGTTGTATATTTTATTTTTTCATTTCTAAGCCATACTAATTTATATAGAGCGGAATAAGTGTTAAAGAAGTTTGCAATTCAGAGACACGAATTTGGGAGGTCAACTTGTAGTACTGTGCATTGTAGAATTTATTGGGGGTTCCTAAGAGTGAGAATAAACTAACCAGAAAATTTCTTTATCTGGCACCCCTCACTCTCTATAGGCGCTGGATAACCGGGATTCTACTGTATCTAGCTTAATTCTTTGACGGGAAAGGATGTTAAATCCTATTTATCCTGAATGCAGTGATGTTTTGTCAAAGTTTGATTTTCTTGCTGCTCTGATGTTCGTAACACTTATATGAGCAATGAGCCCATCTTCTCTGGTTGTTTCACTTGTTCTGCCGTTCTTTTGGAATCCTGCTATAATGTTCCCTTAAAGTTTGTGGGGTTTTGGTAAAATGGACCCCACAAAAAAGCAAAATCCGCAAGTTTTTCATGGCGGTTCCTGGAGTGAGCAAAATACAGTACATATAAATAGCTATACACACATGTAGAACAGCAATATGTACACATATCCCTTAAATGAGGATTGAAACAATGCGACCTTCGCCCCTCTGCAGATTGCATGATGGGTCGTGCGGGGAGCAAGGGAGATTGTGTACTACATCTGACAACTTTCACTACTGGCAGCGAAGGATCTGTAGTGGGTACTCTCCGCTACAACTGCCAACAGCCACTTTGTCGCTGACCAGTTGACCCCGCCGCGAGTTCCTCAGACCAAGCCTTGCTTTCGGACAGCACGGTGATTGGCCAGTTACCGCCTTTCACCTCAGCCAATCAGCAGCGCCGCTCACTTCCAGCAGACTTGTATAGATGTGGTATGAGGAACTCCAGAGACAACTATTTTGTGATTTAGAATATTATTGATATGTATTTTTGTAAGCCCCAAGGAGGAAAACATAATTATATTTTGTGGGTTTGAAATGGAATTTGCGCCAGAGCGAATGCATCCCAGCCCGGGGTGGAGAGACGCTAAGGCATTTTTTACATAACAAAGACGCGTCGGGTGGGCCCAGTAACAGACATTCACCCTGGAGTGAGTCGACACCAACAGCCACCTCCCTGTGCTATGCTGGTCCCAGCCTTTCCTACCTCGGGTGATTTCTAGAGTAAATAAAGGAGAGAAAACTATAAGTGTGTGTCATATCCCTGTTATGGGAGTTCCCTACTTTGTGCTTTGCTACACTTGGTGGAGATGCAGGGTATGCAATTGCTTGCATGAGTAAGTGGGGATTAACCCCTATAGAGCAAAGAACAAGCAGCACCCAGGCAGTAGTTATTATAGCCGAAATCACCTTGGGGAGGAGCACGGCACCACTGCCTGCTGAGGATCGACAGCGGAGGGGAGAGCTTGGATCGGTGAAGCAGTTACCTATGCAGAGAAGGACGGATCTAGAAGCAGCCAAGCATGAGTTACCCATCCCCACACCACGTTCCAGAGGAGAAATTGATCGTCTTGAGAAGCCCGGAGATAAGGGAATTGTATCACCAGAGTATCATTCCTACCCTTATGTAATCAAGTACAAAAACTCACAAAACAGACGGAGCAGGGGTTGAGCAGTCCCACTAAGAGTGTTAAAATGGAAACTGGGGTCTCACAGTCTGAACAGGGGGGGGGGGGGGGGGTCAGCCTATGCACAAAGAGGACAGTGTTGATCTTTTCCCGCAGGTGGTAGCCCATGAGATGAAGCTCAGGACTTTTTCGGGGACTCCTGATAATTTAGACCAAATTAATGTAGGCGAGTGGATAGCTGAGGCCAAGCATAACATAAGGTTGCTTGGCTACAAGGGTAGAGGGGCAGTCAACTATATTCTTAAATTTCTCACTGGTCCTGCTCAGAAAAGGGTAGAAAAACTGGATTGGAGTGACAGTTGTAATAGTGAAGGGGTTCTCGCAGTTTTAAAGGATACTTATGGAGAAAATCTGACGCTGGGGAACTCCATTTTAGATTATATCAGAGGACTCAGGGTGTATTAGAAAATGTGTAGACCTATTCAGATGCTCTTGAGACGCTGCATGAGGAGATAGTTAAAGTAGCCCCAACGCAAGTCGCCAGTAGGTCGGATAATTTGAAAGAGGTTTTTCTTAAGGGCTTAAGGGATCAAGGGTTGCAGAGTGACTTACGTTGGATTGTCTTATGAGGAATTGGTACAGGTAGCTGCAGAAGAGTCAAAGAAGATGACAAAGCAGACAATTAAGGAAAAGAACCAATCTAAGGGTGTGGTTACAGCTATAAACTAATGTTCGCCCGTGGTTAAGGAAGTGGGAGAAACATTATACCCCCATGGAAGTGTACCTCAAAAGAGTGGGGTGGAGAAGATGCTTGCTGAATTACGAGTAGATATTCAGGCTGTGAAGACAGACCTAGTACAAATTAAGGGGTCACCAGAAGATAAACATTTTAACAAGGAAAGGCCACTCCCATTCCAAGGAGAGTGCTATATATGTGGACAGTGGGGGCACAGGGGGGCCACCTGTTGGTACCGGAACCAAGGTCGAGGGAGAGGAGGTCCACCAAGGTGGGCCCCTCAGCAGCCAAGAAATGGAGTCAAGACCACGAGTGTCAAAAATTGCTAGAGAGGAGGGAAATGGCCAACCCCTGCTGTAGGAAGCCCACCAGCAGAGGTAGAACAAGTGGGCTGGTCACACAGAGAGTGGAGTAAGGACAGGCTGGTGGGGAAAACCCCCATCACCGCAGTTAAGATAGGAGGAGTCTTGGTTACATCTCTTCTGGATTCTGGTAGTGAGGTGACTCTTGTCTCAGAGACAGTTTATCGTAGATATTTTGAATCTAGGGGAGTTGGATTACATTCCGCAGAGGGTCTTGTGTTGAAAGCAGCTAATGGTGGGTCAATACCATACCTGGGCTACATGTTGGTGGATGTTGAGATTTTTGGACATAAAATAGAGCAGGTCGGGGTTCTAGTGAGGAAGGGGGAGCAGAGCTCTGCTAGTAGATTTTATAAAAAGTTTTTCAACTGCTTTTTTGGGTAGATTTACATAAATTTCTTCATTTATTTTCATCCATTTACATACACACACCAAACTAAAAGAAACGTAAAAGAAATAAATGGCCTTAGTGCAAAATGGAGTGCACATGTACTAATTTGATTACGGTACTAAAATTGTTATGTCTAGTGCGAATTACAACATGTTTATATTCAAATAAATCAGTATCTTACAAGAATCCCAGCTATGTTAATTATATTCTCCTAGGTCATATCACTGGCATTTTAAAATGAGAGAAGCTTAGTAGGACTGTTAAATAAACACACAGAGACCTTGGCTCAAACTTATCACCTCAACCCTCCACTCCCCCCCAACCCCTCGCTGAGTGGCGTGGCTGACTCCGTCAGTCCCTCCCACCTTCCCCCCCCCCCCCCAGCCAGGCTTTTAGGCTTACAGTTTTTATCTTATATAATATCTCAGACTAAAGTTAGGAGATTATAATTTGCATTGCTAGAATCCTTGCAAGACAACAAATAATTTGAATATAAACGTCATATATTTTGCTCAAGAGATAAAAATTGTTGTACATTACTGTACAGTACTGTAGTACATTTTATAAAAAAGTTTTTCAACTGTATTTTTGGGTAGATGTACATTGATTTCTTCATTTATTTTCATCCATTTACATGCACACACCATACTAAAAGAAACATAATAGAAATAAATGACCTTAGTGCAAAGCTGGAGTGCACATGTACTAATTTGATTACAGTACTAAAATTGTTTTGTCTAGTGCAAATTATAGCATGCTTATATTCAAATTAATGAGTATCTTACAAGAATCCCAGCTATGTCAATTATATTCACCCAGGTCATTTCACTGGCTTTTTATAAGAGAGAAGCTTAGTCATCTAAGAACCGATAAATATACAGGCGTTAGACCTGGGCCTGTGCCAACTGTCAAACGTACTACCTCCCCAACCCCCACGCCCCCTCGCTCGCTCCCACCCTCTCCCCCATCTGCTCAGCGTTGCTGGAATCATTGTAAAACAGTGAATAATTTCAATATAAACGTCATGTATTTTGCACAAGAGATAAAAATTAATCACCTATATCACATTACAGTCGTGATTTAAGAGTAAAAGTGTATATGTACGTACATAGTATTCCACATACACGTAAGTATAAATAAAAAGTTTGTGATAATCGGACAACGTCCATTTCGGTTAACGTCATGTTTCCAAGAATGTATCTAGGACGTTAACCAGCACATGACTGTGTATATATATATATATATATATATATATATATATATATATATATATATATATATATATAGTTGTACCCCGCTTTACGCGGTTTCACTTAACGCGATTTCTCATATACGCGGTGCCTCGCCAGAACCGAACTTTCACTTAACGCAGTTCATCTACCCATATACACGCAGAGTGTCCGGCTCGAGACGCTATTTTTAGATTCACCCCACCCACCACCTGCTCCCGCCTGCCTCGCCTCTCCCTCCTCCTCCTCCCTCCCTCCCCTCCCCCTCCATACCCGTATGCCGACCCATCTCTTCTACTAACGTAAGTGTTACACCTAACTTTTAGTTTTCCTAACCTAACCTTTATTTTTCCTAACTTAACCTTTATTTTTCCTAACCTAACCTCTTCTATATTACTTGTTTGTTCATACCAACATAAAGTTAAGATAAAATTTTTACTACAACATAGTTGTGTGTCGTCAAAAAGTGGAGTTTGGGGGTTGGGCCAGTCTCTATTGGACTTAATCCCATATGTTCTGTTGTTCACTTAACGCGGTACCCTGTGGGTTCAATTGACCGCGTAAAGCGGGGTACAACTGTGTGTGTGTATATATATATATACACACATACAGTCAACCCTCACTTTACGCGGTCCCACATTCCGCATTTCCACGTTTACGCGGTACCCTACTGGAACTCGGGACGCTCACATTCCGCGGTGCGTGTACCCCTTTACACGGGTGAAGTATAATTTTTTTATCTAGCACATAAAATTCATACAAATTATCCGGCCAGAATATAATTTACATTGCTGGATTTCTTACAATTTGATGATCATTTTGAATACAAGCATCATAGATTTTGCATTAGACATACAAATTTAGATATAATGTTTACTCTGAGTAAATATGTTATCTTTTGTGCAAAATATATGGCATTTATATTCAAAATATTCTTGGTCTTGCAAGGAATCCAGCAATGTCAATTATATTATCCTAACTTTAGTGTGATTCATTATTTATTACTAAAAAGGTAAACAGTCTGGCATTCCCACACATTTATCTGGTAGGGAGGGTTGGTGGGGGGTGGGAGGGAGGGTTGGGGGGAGGGAGGGACCGGCAACCGACCACCTGGCATGTGTGAAGAATATTTTTTTTTTATTAACTGAAGATATTTGTTTTAGCTCATAAAATTCATACAAATTACCCGGCCAGAATATAATTTACATTGCTGGAATTCTTACATTTGATGATCATTTTGAATATAAACATCATAGATTTTGCATTAGACATAAAATTTTTAGATATAATGTTTACTCTGAGTAAATATGCTATCTTTTGTGCAAAATATATGACATTTGTATTCAAAATATTCCTGGTTTTACAAGGAAACCAGCAATGTCAATTATATTATCCTAACTTTAATCTGAGGTATTATTTAATACTAAATGTTAAAATCTAGTTTTTTCACCCACACCTTTCTCTTGAAGGGAGGGTTGGTGGGGGTGGGGGGGAAGGGTTGGGACGGACTGACCATCTGGCTCGGTTGGAAGAGGGGGGGGGGGGAGGCAAGGTGGGGTACTTTGATTGACAGATAGTGTCATGAAGAATATTTTTTTTTTTAACTGAAGATATTTGTTTTAGCTCATAAAATTCATACAAATTACCCGGCCAGAATATAATTTACATTGCTGGAATTCTTACAATTTGATGATCATTTTGAATATAAACATCATAGATTTTGCATTAGACATACAAATTTTAG